>RCIC01000026.1:692500-950000 GCA_018883505.1 Ceratosolen fusciceps
GGTGAGCGCCTGATGACACAGAGGCGCACGTGCGCATCTCCAGCCTGGGCATAAATAATACAGGACGGGGACAAAGATGCCGCCCTCCCGACCATTTGTTTAAATTAAAATAATCCCTCTGCAGTTGTGTCAGCCTCGGCCCCCGTCCCGCACCCCGGCGCTTATTATCTCCGCTGATCTTTGTTTCTTCGTTCGCTATACGGGACATTTTATTATAATTGTTGATGCTCGGCCGAGCGCGGGAAGGACGTGCGCGCACGCGCATGAACGTCTTCCGCGGCTGGCCGCAGTTAATGTCGCGGGAGCAGGGAACCGGGCCCTTCTAGCCGACTGACCCTTGTCGCCGATCTTCACTCTCTCTCTCTCTCTCTCTCTGTCTCTCTTTCTCCTCGTCCTCCTCCTCCTGCTCCTCCTGCTCCTGCTCCTGCTCCTGCTCCTGCTCTTCAACCGCCTCGTAGCCCGACGTCAACGTCGACGTCGAGTACATGCGCACGCACACGCACACGCGCACGCACTGTCACTGGCACCGCCGCCCTGTATCCCCCCGCCCGCAAGCCCTCATCACACGCATTGCCCCCTCCCGACCGCGCATCCTTTACGAGCTCCTTTATTAGCAATAACGAGTTTTTATCTCGATAACGTGGCTCGTTATGCTGTGGTCAGCGGTACTCCGCCTACCCCCTCGACGCGCCGCGCGCCCATCCCTTTTTCTTTTTTCACCGCATTTCCCGCAAAAAGGAGCTCGAGAGACGGAGGGACGCGCGCCCGCATTAATTGACGAGCCTCTCCCTCCCTCTATCATTCTCTTAGTCTCGAGCTATCGCAGACGAACGCGCGCGCGCGCACCCACACACAATCAGATCGTGCATCGGCCATCGACTTCGGCCCTGCGTCTGAGATGATTAATGGAGGGTGAGGTGGCGAGAAAAGGCGGCCGACGGGGGGGGGCATCGATTCGCCGCCTCCTCGCTTAACGGCGTAAAAAAAAAAATAAAAGCCCCTCTCTCTCTCTCTCGTCCCTCTTATCGCTCGACCCACGGGGCCGCCCGCGCGCCATCTCCCGAGCTCCCGCAACCCCGATAACCTTTAGGGACCTGGTGCGTTTTACGAGCCCTCACCGTACGAGTACACGGGCCGTCAGCGGCTGGCTAAGCCTGGAATTCAGCCGGGGCTCGTCAACGAGTCGGGGAGCGCCGAATAGTTGCCGAAATAAATTCGCGCCTCGATCAGAAAAGAATCTGACACCACGGTCCAAGGTGATCAGGCCCTCGGATCTCGCGAGTCCCCTGTGAGAAAACGTTTAATTAGCCCCCGGGCCACGGCTTCGACAGTGTCGCGCGAGCACCGCCCCGTTTTTATCCCCGCGAGGCCGACCCTCATAAACTCATCGAATCACTTCCAGGATCCAGTTAATACGGCCCACTAGCAGGGGCCCTGGCTCTGGCTCTCTCTCTCTCTCTCTCTCTCTCTCTGCTCTCTCTCTGCTCTCTCTGCTCTGCCCCCCCCCCCCCTAAGCAGCTCGTGTCGATACGAAGGCAGATCGGTATCGTGGCCCCGATTTAAGCGCACGGGAGTAGTCCTGCCGCCCCGGCCTCCCTTTACTTTTAAAGGCCGACGTTATTTCGGGAAGGCCCTGCACCGCGCCGAGTGCCCGTCGACGCTGGACCGACACCGGGAACCTCGGGAGTAGCTGCTGGACAGGAGGACCCCGAGAGCCGGTAAATAGTTGCAGAACCCGGTAACCGGGCTTTCGGGTCTACCGGATCGCCTAATAATATTAAGTTCCATCCTTAGCCAGGAGACACGCGCCTCCTCTATCCTCTCACCACCCCCCATCCCCCGCCGAACCACCCGCAAAAGCCCCAATAACCAACGATCTCTCTCTCTCTCTCTGTGGCCGTTCGGGACCCGTACGGCAGATCGGATCGCCGGTCCGAATCACCTCGAACGATCCGAGCGTAATCGGCGATTTCAGGCATTGAATAATCCGAGCCATAACGTAGCCCTCGCCCCCTGCCCCTTGCAGCCCCAATAACCGGGTCCAGGTTATTAGGGGCCGCTCGTGGCCGGTCGCGCAACGTCCGATTGTGCCGCGTCTCCGATCCCGAGCCGAGCGCCGCGCATACTTTTTTCCCTTTGATAACGGCCAGAGAGGCGATTCGGCCGGCCACTTCTTCTTCCTCGAGATCGGAATCGCTTTTACGGCCGATCTAAAATCAAGATGTTTAAGCGAACTATTTATATATGCAGGACAAGCCGATAGCGCTTTACGGAGCTCGTCTCGGATTTGGCCCCGAGAACTTCATTATAAATACGAGTCAGCGCTCCGACGACGTTTTCGAATCGATAGGGGGGGCAGGGGGGTACCCTTTTTCGCTCTATAGCCCCTACTCTCTCTCTGTCTCTCTCTGTCTCCCTGTCTCTCTTCCCCCGCCTCTACCCCGCCTCAGCACACGTAATTTTTATTTCCTTTCGGTCCCCGTCGGCTGTAATAAACCGAACAGAAATTTTGATATCTTAATTCGAGTTTTTGCAAAATTCTCGGAAGGGAGGCCCCGGCCCATAAAAAAGACGAGGCCCCGCGACCGATCCCCTCCAGAGCCTCCGGAGCACGACATCCTCTTGTATTCACGATCCAAGAATCGAATTTAATTTGCAAATTCTCGTTGGGGTTATTGGCGGGTGGTGGTAGGGGAGGGTTATTGGGGGGGGGGTAGGGAGGGATTATTCGGCAGCGGGGTCCCAATTATTCCTAGTCCGTAAAAGTCCTGCACGTACAGCGGCCTCCCTTATCGCTCGGTGCCCGCCCGTTTCTTACGGGTCTAAGCTCGCGATAGCGTAATTCCTAAGCCAACCGGAAGGAATATTAAATCAGTTCGAACAACGTGTACAAACAATTATTAAGCATTACGGCGCGGGGGGGCGAATCTCAACGTAAACATTGGGAGCCGCGGCTGAAAGACCGTAACGAGCTCGTAACCTACCACCACCCAACCCTCAACCTCCCGCCAACCCTCAAACCATCCGCCCACCCGCCAACCATCCGCCCACCCTCCCACCATCCGCCCAGGCCGTGTTTACACGTTAAAGTGGAAAAAAGGTACGTGGGGCCCCGACCTACCCATTACCGCTACCCGTCTTTTCGTCACTGACCGAGCGGATTTTTAACCTCCGGTACCACCTACCACCCCTCGCTCCCGTGGCTGGCGCTACGTATCCCGTCCTTGCCCACGGATCTTGATCAGCGCGATCCCCGGAGCCGTTCAACAGTTCCGTAGCTATGGCCGGAACTATTGATTCGTCCGGACGTACGGAAATCCACGATCTCTCTCTCTCTCTCTCTATCCTCCACAAACCCCCCCCTCTCGCCCCGTAGCCTATCTCCTTCCATCGGTTGCGGCGGCCTCTCTATGAACCCGTCAACAAAGATAAAGCAAAGGTTTGAACTTAAATATCGTTTCCTGCCTCATTCCCCCCCCCACCCCCGAGCACCGAGCATCTCATTCTTATTTGTCTTCGTCCGTTTCCACAACTCCTTTTCCATTTTCCTTACTTCTTACTCCATCAATATTTATGCCTCGTTTTCCCGCTGCAGTTCCGCTTGAATACAAAAGGCTCCCCCCTCCGACCCCGTCTCATCGTTGATTCTCATCGCAGATGGGCGTATGCGTCGAAGGATCGAGGGATCGGTGGCCCCTCCCGAACACCTTGCCCTATCGATCCTCACGGCAATTTCCTACGACGATACCGTCCGTATTCTTATCCCTGGGAGTAGGTAGCCCGAGAGCTGTGGTGGCTTGCGACGTAGACCGCGACCGGGGACCCGGGACACGGAGACTGCGGCTGCACGACGTGGGCGTAAAAGAGATCCGGGGAATGATTACAGGGAATTGGGTGAGTAACCCGAAAACGATATTTGAGAAACGCGGGGGGAATAATAGGCGAGGAGATTTTCCTCGAGGATCGATCGACGGCTCTCGTCTCTCTCTCGTCTCTCTCTCGTCTCTACGTCTAGCTCTCCTCTACCTCCCTCTACCACCACCCCACCCCACCCCACCCAACCGCACCTCCGGCCTCTTTTCCGTCCGTTTCCCTTGTTCGATTCTACGAATGTCCTTGCTTCCTGACTCGTTGCTCCATACGTGTCCCGGAGATCAAGATATTCTATTTATTACCTGAAATTTGAAGCGTGGCCCCGACCAGACCAGGCCAGACCAGACCAGACCAGACCAGACCAGACCCGACCCGACCCGACCCCAATAACCATCGATGTTTTTCGTTTACACGCGTCTGCCGAGCGCGGCACCTGTTATCCCATGCCCTTCACGATTCCTCTCGCCCAAACATTTCCAAAGCCTCTACGTGTTTATTGATACATACCGATCACCGCCTCGATCCTATCTCCATCCAACGGAGCGCCTGCGAAGCACTCGGGCTTCGTCCCACAGGACATCTAATGGACGCGCGGATCGTCCTTTACCGGCTCTTACCTCTTTTACCTAGATAGAGGCTAAATTGACAGAGAGAGTGTGAGTGAGAGTGTGAGTGAGAGTGTCGAGGAGGTTATTGGGCTAGGCTAGGAGGCGGGAGGGGGAGGGGTTGTGTGCGTGCGTGCGTGCGTGCGTGCGTGCGTGGCTTTATGGATTCGGTTTTGCGAGCGAAACGCGAAAACGCGACCGACCTCGTTCGAGAATCCCTTTTTTTTTTTTTTTTACCCCCCGAGATTGAGATTTGGGGGGAAGGGGATGGACGTCGGAGCCGAGCCTTTCTTTAAAATACAAAATCGGATATAATAGTTAGTGGGGGAGTTCAGCGGGTGCCAGGAGTAAGTGGAGCCGCAGAATTTTTGTCTTTAGGAAATTACGTATTCCACGGGCGGTGCGCCGTATCGTTGAAAAGCATAAGCAACGTTTCCCATACTCACACATACCGACGTTCGAGACCCCGACGGCTTTTCATAAACGAAGAATACTTTTCATACTTTCTTTCTTTCTTCACCTCCCCCCCGGCTGCACTCCCGCCTGCACCCCGTTCCACCGCTTCCACCGTTTCCACCTCGCCACCCGCCGACTCTCCCCCACCCCCACCCCCAACCGCCAACAACCGCCAAAGGTATGCCGTATTATTATTATCATTATTATTATTATTATTATTCCCATACGAATATTACAACAGTTTCTTTAATTCAATTGTCCTCGGCTATGCAAAGCACGAAAATACCAATACCATACATTTACATTTTTCTCGGGTTTTTTTTTTTTTTTTTTTTTTTTTTTTTTTTTTTTTTTTTTCTTCTTCTTTTTTTCTTTTTTTTTCCTATCTAGTTCAAGCACACGATATACTCCTTTAAATACCAATAACTCCGTGGATTGTGAGCGTGTAAGCACGTAAGCACGTAAGCACGTAAAGGCGTATGCATTGCCTATTCGGAATATCCCTCCCATTCGTACCGGAGGAAACATGAATTTATGACGTCATTAGTCATTTATTATATACTCCAGCCTCTCCGCCTCTACCTCTTGCGTCGATCAACCGACTCGCTAATAATATATCTATAAAAATAAACTTCAATTTTATCCTTACTTTATTGATTTTGTATACTCTTAAGCCGAAATAATGTTATACGTAAACGAGTCGACTACTTTTACTAACGATCCCATCTACGTCTGTAATCTACGACGATCTAACGTGATACATGGATGAAAGGTTATATTAAATACTTAGCCTCTCGGATCGGCAAGCGATGGTTAATTAATCCACACGGGACATGTTTGTAATTAATTGGATTCCACATGCGCGTTAAGAGGATGAAAAGCCGGAGCTTGAAAAGGACCTGAAACCCCTGAAGGATAAATTTGTTCTCAAGGCCGTTTGAATTTAATCTTCCTTGGACTGTCTAAATATTATTGGAATCGTCGGTGCTTTTCCTCTCCGGCTTTAACTTCTTTTTTTTCTTTTTCTTTTTCTTTTTTTTTTTTTTTTCTTTTTTTTTTTTTCTTTTTTTTTTTTTTCTTTTTAAGGTAGTCCGGATTTACATGGATCGACGGACCCCTGCAACTATAAGCATAAGCGCAGGCATATTCATACTTTGTAGCCCTCCTCCCCGCCCCTCCCCCCAACGCCAACAGTCGATGAGATCCTCTCATGCGCTTTCTTCTGGCCGTCCCTCGTCGTCCGCCGCTTGACGTCCGTCCGCAGTCGCCGACACCCACGGTCGCCCCCTCCCTCCTCACCCTCCGCACCGCTCCACTGTCCCGTCACGTACGTCCATCCCTCTCTGAGGCTGGATGGATGCGCGCGGCGCATAGTTCGGATCCCTTAAGGATTTTCATCAGTGGTTTTCCCTTTGGCTTTTGGACGACGTCTTGCAAGGTCCGACGCGTACACTCGAGAATACTTCTGGCGAGCCTGCGACTCCGGGCCAGCCGTGCAGCATCACGGGGCCTCGTCAGGCTTCGACAAGGACGCAGCAGCCACACGTATCCCCGCTCTCTAACGGGAATCATCGGCGAAGGTTGGGAGGGGAGGGGGGCGAGGGAATACGGTCCGATCGAGGGCCAGGACGTCGCTGACGATTCTCGAGTGGCGCTCTCCTCCCTCACTCTCACTCTCTCACTCTCTCTCACTCACAGTATGGGAAGGAGTGGGAGACTGCTTCGGCGCACGCACCGAAAGATAATAACGCAAGTCAGAAAAACGGCGGCGAGGCTTCCTCGGCTAAAAACAAAGGCACGATCGACGAACGCGTCTCTCGCCTACCGGCTATGCCTACCGGCTATGCCTACCGGGATATCATATAAGCGCGCACAAGAGTCGATGAGCGCAGGAGGGGGACGGACGGGGGTCCCGAGGTGCAATAAAGCGTAAAAAAAAAAAAAAAAAAAAAAAAAAAAAAAAAAAAAAAAAAAACGTGGCAAATATCAGCGCGCGATATCATTTTTACGCCGGACAGTTCTATTTATGGTCTCTGGCATTTGTAAGAGGAGTTATGATATTGTTTCGGCTGCTTCTCGGAATATCTATCTATGCGATCGGTACATCGGATAAACCGGCAAGTCCCCTTCTCTCATTTCTTTTTCTTCACACTCGGAGCCGAGAAATAAAGACTTATTTCTTCATCCGTCGCCAGGGCCGAAACTACCTTTTTAAGGTTTTTATGATTCGTTCGTACCTGGAACCACTTCATTATTTTGCCCGCTCGGTCCTCGCCTCCTACCCCTCGCCTCCTACCCCTCGCCACCTACCCCTCGCCCCATCCACCGCCGTCCACCGCCGTCCGCGGCCCGACGACTCGCCCCTCCTGCTCCTCACCCAGACAGTAATTAAGCTCATTAATATCATAAACAAAGTCTCGGGGAGTATTTATTTTATTGATTCCTCTGATAAATCGGGGAAATAAATTTTTATTCGCGCCTATTAAATAAATTCCAAGGCGATTTTGCAATCCAAAAGCGTAAGCGGATATTATCGCGCGCATAAGCACAATTATCAAAATATATATATATAATCCTCGGTGGAAAAAACGTCCCGCCATGACCCTTTCCTTTATTTTATTAACAAAGTTATTTACATATATATATATATATATAGAGAGAGAGAGAGAGAGAGAGCTATATGACCTACGGGGATTTTCATTATTAATGGGACGATCGGTCTACTTTTCTGTTTCGGTTTTTCATCCGGGCTATCGGCGAGGAGGCGAGGAGGCGAGGAGGCGAGGAGGCGAGGAGGCCGCGCCACGGTACAGCGGCGAATCCCATTTACGGGGCAGGTAGCGGCGGAACGGGGTGCCGCTCCAAAAACTATCATAAATGCACGAAACACGTGTTCGGCGCCATTATTATTCCGCGAGTGTCCTGGCCACGCTGACTTATGTTAACCGCGTAATTATATCGTCCTAATCTGGCCCTGCGCACGCCCGGCCAATTGTATTCGCAGCGTGTCCGGCTCCTATCAAATGGCCATCTAAAAAAAGTGCCACGCGTGCTAGAATGCGCGCATTACACGAGATAAAGGCACGGGACGGCACAGGGGAGGCCCGCGCGGCCCGCCCTGGACCCACCCGGCCCTCGCCCCCTGCTCACAACCCGTCAACCCGTAGCCCCGTACCGCCGCGCACCACGTAACGCAACAGATTCCTCATATTCAAGAGGTACCGCTCCGGGCGAGCCCGCGCCCCCCCTCCTCCACCTCCTCTCGCTCCTCCGCCCCACCGGCTTCGCCCTCGCCCGCGCCCTCGCCTTTCGCGCCTCGACAAGTCCAGAAAAAAAAAAAAAGAGGAAGGATTCTAGGAAGGCGCCCAAACACTCAAAGGCAATCGTTACTTTTTATATCCGGAGCGTGATGTACGTGCATCAAATTCAGTATGGAAGGCAATTCACGTGCACGTTTAATAAAGGCGCGCCCGATTACCTCCGACCTCTCTCTCACACACACTCTCTACCTACCTACCTACTACCTACCTACCTACCTACCTACCTACCTACCTACCTACCTACCTGCCTGCCATCCCCTCCCCCTCACAGCCCAGCCCAGACCCCCGCCGACATTATACGTCTGGTTATCCTCGTTGTCCGATGACCGTTCGCTCCTTGCTTCCGCAAGCAATGGGCTACGGGCTTTTACCTCGCGCACGCTCCCGTACGTCCTTCCCGTATCGGCTTTCGGTGTCTGCGCGGGGCACTTCGTCGTCACGGTCGCGGGCCGATTTTTTTCCCCTCAAGTCCCTCTCGCGCGCATTACCTGAGCCTAGGAGCAACGAGTACGTGCACAGACCCGGGCCCAAATAATGTATAACGCCGATCCCTCTCTCCCACCCCCCCTCCCCCTCTCTCTCTATCTATCTTTCAGAGTCTCGCTAAGCGGTGATCCTTCGTTGGGCTGCTGGTCCACTATGGGATCTCGGAGAGTCGGGTAAGTAAGCTGCTGACGTTAGCCGAGCCGACGGGCATTCAGGGCTTCGCGATTACGAGCCGACGAGCACGTGGATCCTCCCCATCGCACGTGGATGAAAACTTCCCGAGGAAAATTCATTAAAGAACAAAAGTCCCGGGACAAGTCGCGCTCGCGACCATCCAGTCCCGCACCTTCTGCCCTCTGCCCCCTTTTTCCTTACCTTTTATTACTTATTATTTATTATTTATTATTTATTATTATCATACATTCTTTCTTTCTTTCTTTCTTTCTTTCTTTCTTTATTTCTTTCTTTATTTATTTCATTATTTATTTATTTCTTTATTTCTTTCGTTTTTTGTACTTTTCTTGTACTCCGTACATTGTCGTTCGTGCGGGGTTATCGTTGTTTCTTTAGCTCTTTAGGAGCAACTCCTGGGATGGTTGGGCATTTTGTTCTTCTTAGCTTTGGCTTTTCATTAGCGCGAGGACACGGGCTCGCGTCGAATCGGAAAATCCGAAATTAATCCAGGTGCGCGGAGAGCCGCTTGAATGGGAGGCCCCACAAAGCCCCGACTCGCCACGATCTTAACTCCGTTTTAGAGACTAAACGGCTATAAATTCTCGGATAATACACCAAGGAGACTCTCATGGATTGAATATATCAGAGAGAGCAGAGAGAGGCAGAGAGAGAGAGCAGAGAGAGAGAGAGAGAGAGAGAGCGATAGGGGAGCGGGTTTTGGGGGTGGGGAAGGAGGAGGGTGGCATAGGGAAGACGCGCTAAGAAAAAGAGTGGGTGACGCCAGTCCCTCGAGTCCCTCCTTCTTCCAGGGATGGAAGAAAGGGAAAGCTAAAAGGGTCGAGACGAGACTCGTGCTCTTATTAATTTTTGTTAGATTTATGTAGGGTGAGGCTGCCACAGAGAGCGAGCGAGTGAGAGAGAGAGAGCGGGAGAGCGGGAGAGCGGGAGAGAAGAGGTCGTCGGAATGAAAGGGGGAATCGGGGATTAAGGATTCAACTTACGGACGGACACATAAATTGATCCCGTAGCCGCTTACAAAACGCGAATGGAATAATTCGATGCGGGCGTATCGGAGCCGATCCTCGACTCCAGGAATTCCCGATCCCATCCCGCGGTCCCGAGGCCCGTCCCGCCGAACCTATCGAATTACATTTAGAAAATACCTCGGCCGCAATTACACCGCGGCCTACTTATCGCGCGGGTCCCTCGCCCCCCCTCCTCCTCCTTTCCACAGCCCCAACGCTCGTACTTGGTACTTCGATTGATGGATGAATAGCGGGCGGAGATTAGCGAGTCGACGCAACGGGCGCCAAAGGACGTTAGGATAATAATCGAGGACAGGAGCTTCGAGCGCCCGGCGATTATAATATTCTGCGGTCCCCGCTCCTCCCCGCTCCTGTCCGATAACGGTCCTTTCTTTCTTCCTTTCTTTCTATATTTCAAGATCACGGAAGAAAAGCGAAGGATACGTGGGGGCGAGCCGAATAATCCACGAGGGCCGTTCGAGGCCGGTAATGATTACTGGCTAACTGACCGAAGGACCGGCTAACCTTGGGAGGATGCCTAGCTAGGCCCGACTTGGCTTGGCGACCCGCCTCGCCGCGGGTGATCCTCGTCGCAGAGCCTCCGCCGCTGGAAGGGGGAGGCGCCATAACTCAGGAGCGAAAGGACTCATTGTCCGGGTGTACGGGTGTTCGGGTGTTCGGGGGTTGGGTTGGGGTTGGGGGCATCGTCGCGTCCTCGGTAGTCCGTCGTGGTCCGTCGTGGTCCGTCGTGGTCCGTCGTGGTCCGTCGCGGGCGTGGCTACTCGTGGCGCGTAGGAAGCGTCGTCGTCGGATCCCCGAAAATACGCGGGTAACACCCCCGGCCGACGTGCCCTGCCGACCACGAGAACGGGTTTTGTCGCTCCTTCGATCGCGAGCGCGGCCGCCGCCCCCCCCCCGCCCGAATCGCATGCATCCGTGCCCATTATCGCGGCCAATTTATCCCCGGGGCCTTACTCAAAGGCTGGCAAAGAAAATTGATTCGCGCGAGCGTAGAAACAAAAACAAAAAAAAAAAAATATCTTACGTAACAATCCAGTGAATTGGGCGGCTTTAATACCCGTAGTAACTCTGGCCGTTTATACATTACCCTGGCTATCCGTACCGTACCCCCGCAACCACCTCCTTCGCGTGTTATTTTCGTTTACTACTACGACTCAGTCACCCGCGCGGCGAACGTCCCCGGCTATTTCCGTTTTATCTTCAATGAATCGCCGCCTCTTTCACAAAATGCACAGAAGAGACGACGCCAGGCCACGCTCGCCCGCCCCCTCCCCAATACTCTTCCCTAATCTCTCTCCTCCGCCCTTTCCTTTCCTTTCCTTTCGTTCCTTTTGTTTTTCATTGTATTCGTCATCTACGACGGCTTTTAGCGAATCCCGTCCTCTAACGCGCTCACCACGCGAATCGCTACTTCCCCCGCTACCGATGACGCCCACGCGCGCGCACTCTCTCTCTCTCTCCCTCTCCCTCTCGTGAATCGGAATAATAATTATAAGATAAGATAAGTAAATGAGTAAGTAAGTAAATGAATGCCGGAGAAAATTACTTATGGGTTAGTTTTATAACGGAATACCAATGTCTTGCTTACTGATATTTTTTACCTCCACAACGGTTCGCACAAACTTTTTCTATCTAAGCTTTAAATGTCACGTAATTCCCTAAACTGACTGACTGACTGACTGACTGACTGACTGACTGAGAGGGAGAGTGAGAGAGAGAGCGAGAGCAGAGCACTCGATCCAATAATTATCAATCAAGATTTCGATGAATAGCTCGAGCCAAGGATCCGACGATAAAAAAACCTTTCGATTATATTTCATTCCCCCTCCCCTCCCCGGACGTTTAAATCGAAAGGCGAGTTTAAAAATAACCTCCTTGTGTCGCGGGGACTCGTTAGCGCGAGACAATCGTGGCGAGATCGGGCCCATCCAGCCCGAAGGCTAGAGAGGATAGGCTAGAAAGGATAGGCTAGAGGATAGGCTAGAGGATAGGCTTAATTTGTCAGAGCCTGAGAACGGATTGATGTACATCAATCGGTAGGTACGATAATAGTCTCGTTTCGTAAAATAATTCTTTTTTTTTTTTTTTTTTTTTTCTTTTTTGCTTCAAAATAATTTCACAGAGAAAGAAGAAAGAAAGAAGAAAGAAAGAAAGAAAGAAAGAAAGAAAGAAAAGGAAAGAAAAATAATAATAATACACGTCCTGTGGGAATTAAACATTCTCTTTCCTAATTCCGTATTCCGTTACGCTCCTCCGCGGTATTTAGCCATGAGAATGTCATTAGCAAATATTGTTTTGAGGAGTCTTGCGCGGAGAATAGAAAATCTTTCAGGGAATTATTATACGATGCGCACGAAATGATCCAAAATGAGTTTGAGAAACGAGGTTGTTGAGTTTGCCTCTTTCTTCCTTCCCTCCCTTCCTTCCTTCCTTCTTTCTCTCTCTCTTTTTTTTGTTAGCTTATTGCAGAGAATTACGATACGAGCATTGCTTTTTTTTTCTTTTCCTCCTCCTCCTCCTCCTCCTCCTCCTCCTTCCTTATTTTCTGTTTTATTTCTTAGAATGCAAATAAAGCTCATCAATCCTCGTAGTCGGCGATTTCTGCTCGATAAGAATGATATTTCTTGTTCAAAAGTGGTAAAATAACTCTCCGATCTATTATAATATTATTGCCAAACGCCTTCGTTTGATTTAACGCTGTCTTTCAGCGTTGTATTGTATGAATACAAAATAAACGCGCTCTTAAATTGCCTTTGGATTTTCAGAATTATGCATACGTATATATATATATGCCGAATTCATTATAAATAAAGCGACGTTAAATTTTACGTTGGAAATTGAAATCTTTCTTGTTAAAAGAATGTAATTCTGATAAATTTCGAATACACCGTAAAATGTGCCTGTACCCCACAATCTCTACAAGGAATCTTCGTAATGTTTTTAAAATAAATATAGCCTCCTCGATATATATACATACGTACATACATACGTACGTACATACACTACTGCGTGGATGCGGCGGTATCGTTGAATTAATTAGTATTCAAACATTGAGGATTTGTCTTTAATCTCTCGGCTCGGGACAATCGTCGTTATTTTTAATGGCTCGGGCGGGCATAATTTCAATTGAATTCCAATGAGCGATTATTAATCGCCGATGGAGCGGATTATCTGCCTCTCGATAAATGGCCATTATAATTAGACTTATAGTTATTACGTGTAACGACGAAGAAAGTTACGCGGGAGGACAAAAACCCGGGGATTCTAAATATATATTTACGAGGATGCTTACTTTAAAGATGCTGTAGAATAATTTGTGTTTAATTGCGGCAAGTGAAGCCGCGCGGGCCACAATTAATGTACTACTACTACGACTACTACTACCACCACCGCTACTACTACCCACGACTAGTAGTAAGTAGTAAGTAGTACTGCTCAAAGGAGAGTATCATCAGTCTAATTATAGTTGGAATATATGGATAGGTGGACCGAGCCGAATCAGCGTTATAGCAATACGTGTATACGCGTACGCGTGTATACGTATACGAATGGGCGTTGCGCGGTTGTAGGGGAGAGCTGCGGGGACACTCGAGTGCGTTAGAAATGCGTGACAGAAGCCATCCATAGCTGCTGCCGATTCAACTTCAAGCTCAAGTGAGCTTGAACGTCTCTCCGCGGACGAGTATCGAAGCCATCGAATAAATCAACGTAAATATTTATACTTTGGAAGGTGGCGCTCTCCTTCTCGTTTTCCAAAGTTTATTTAAGGGGCCAGTGGCTCGAGCCCGGGTCTGCTCCTCCGTAGTCTCTGCTCCTCCGTAGTCTACGAAACACCAGTTTCAATTCGGTCAGCAATGACACGCGTTATTTACCTCTCCCACTCCCCCGCTCGCTCACCCGCTCGCCCATTCGCTCAGTCAGTCAGTCAGTCAGTCAGTCAGTCAGTCTCTCTTACTCCGCTGCTGCCCTGAGTCATTTAAGAGCTCTCAACTTGCTGTCTGGTTAGCGTCAATCACCAATGCAGGAATATCAACCTGCTGCACTTGGACCCTCCGCCCCCCCCCCCCACCCCCAGTTCTCGGGACTTAATTTTAAGCAGCTGGCCCGAGGACGCGCCCCCGCCATCTCATACTATTCCAATACGGTCTCCCCCCATCGTTCCCTCCCCAACCCTCCAGCCGCCACCCGCCCCTCCGACCCGCACCCGCAGCCCCGTACTTAGCGTGGCGCACCGACCTTTGCAAGGCCCTCCCCCTCCTAACCCCGTTACGGCTCAATAACGAATATTCCCATAGAGCCGGGTCAACGGCGTGGCTCCTCGTTCTCGACGTTCTTCCGGACGACGTCATAATTAATTGATTTTTATTATAAACAAGCAAAAGACCGTGGTAGTGCGACGTAGCGGGCTGATGACCGATGCCTCAATGCCGCTCGGCTTCGATTATTTCGTAATCCTCGACGGACGCTCGACGACGCAGAGCCGCTCGAGATATTTAAAAGCACTCGATAGCCTAGCGAAGGGGCGCGCCATCAATCAGAGCGAACCGGGGCGGGGGGGACGTTGGTAACTTAGGGTGGGGCAGGAGGGACCGGTGGTACATGATCGGCGTAGCAATTGGATGGACGTCTTCCTCGATCGGGTCTCCCGCAACAAAACGACCTGTCGATCAAAAGTACGTCGCGCGTCCCTCCATCCAGCCTCCCCCCCCTCCCACCAAAACCCACCGAACCCACCGCCCGAGCCCCATTTGACAAATGAATACACCGAAAGCATCTTCTGGGCTCCGAGGAGGGGCGCGTAAGACAAGTCGTTCGCTCGCTGATGTCTCTATACGTCGACTCCTTTATGATCCTGCGCACGAGACATTGGCCCAGGATGTCACCGATTTATTTGACGAGTTTGCTTTTGGGTGCGCCACAGACAAGACAAGCCGCCTCTCTCTCTCTCTCTCTCTCTCTCTCTCACCTCATCAACCACACAATGCGAGCTTCGATCACGGTTATTGTGTAATGCCACTACACCCTCGGAATCTAGGGAAGCATATCCCCTGATCATTTTTTTCAGCTTCTTCTTCTTCTTCTACGTCGTCGTCGTCGTCGTCGTCGTCGTCGTTTCCCTCCTCCTCCTCATCCTACTCCTTCTTCTTATTCTTCTTCTTCTTCTTATTCCTCGTCTTCTTCTCGTTGCGCGTCTTTTCTTTTTTCATCGGTTTTTTGTTCCTCCTTGTTTCGGTATCGATAGTTTATTAGGGCCCATTATGCACCTCAATCTCCCGGGCTCGAAGCGTATCCTTCAGGGACGTTCTGCCCGCTTTAATGCGGGAATTAATGCAAAAGAGTCGAAAGGGCGGCGAGGGGAAACGGAACGGAGCGAGAGAGAGAGAGAGAGAGAGACGTATTTTCTACCTACGCGCGGGGGGACGTGGGCCCGTGCGGTTGGCTCCCATGCGAGGCAATCGAATTCCAGCGGTGAACGATCGATACCCTGAATGCCGGAATAATTTCAGATACCAATCAAATATCATTTTATACTCTGTATATCCAATATATATATATATATAAGAACAAAAAAAAAAACAAAAAACGAAAAACAAAAAAACGAAAATGAAAATTTTTTTTTATTAACGATTTGAAAAAAGGTCAGGAATGTCTCGTCTTTATTATCTCATATATTACAATCAGAGCCGGGGCTGGGGGCTGGGGGCTGGCTGCCTTTAATACGGTAATTAAATAATATCGAATGGAGCAATAAAATCCTTTTGACCGATCACTCTGACAGAGCTCGCAGCCAACCGATCGCGCATCATTATTGACTTACCTCGCACACTTACTTAGTCCGCCCCGAGCAAAAGTATTTAAATAACGACAGCTATTGTTGCTGTTACGGCCGAGCTATATACGTATATATATATGGGTATGGGTATGGGTATGGGTATGGGTATAGGGATGGATCTGTGCGGTTATTGAGGCCGAAAGATATAAATCTCATCGTTTGTTGGGTCGATGAGTCATCGAAGTGGCGGATGGACGGGCGGTGGGGTCCGGTCGGGCTGGGTCGGGCTGGGTCGGGGCGGAGGGAAGC
This sequence comes from Ceratosolen fusciceps, assembly GCA_018883505.1. Classification (NCBI taxonomy): domain Eukaryota; kingdom Metazoa; phylum Arthropoda; class Insecta; order Hymenoptera; family Agaonidae; genus Ceratosolen; species Ceratosolen fusciceps. The sequence continues at coordinate 708,543 of RCIC01000026.1, forward strand.
AAGGAGGAGAAGAAGAAGAAGAAGAAGAAGAGGAAGAATAAGAAGAAGAGAAAGCTGAAATCGGTCGGTGTCAGTGAGGTAAGCGGCGTCTTTAATTAGGGCTGCGGAGGTAATTAGGTGGGAGGTAGAGCGCAACCTCAGCCATTATCTCTCGGTGGTGGTGGTGGTGGTGGTGGTGGTGGGTGGGCGTCCCCCAATAAGCCTAGCGTGCAACCGGGACCGGACTCATTGTCACTGCGGCCCGGTTATGTAAAAGCCGGGCCCGGAGCTTTTAAGAGAGCCGAAGCGTGAATAATGCGGCCGAGCGTTACCCGTGCGGTGGCGGCAGTGGTGGTAGTGGTGGCTGCTGCTGCTGCTGCTGCCGCCGCCGTAGACCCGGGCTGGGAAGCCGCGGCCACCCGGGGCTCCGGCCCAGGTAAATTGCAAAATCGTCCGAGGATTGGGCGGATCGGCAGCCGGTGCATCGGCAGCCCGGCCGCATAACAAATAAAAAGCCTAACTTTCGCCCGGTGAGAAAAATTACTCGGCATATATCACCCTGGGCTTGGGGCCCTTTGAAGGGCGGCCGCGGTACCGTACTCCAAATGGGCCGACGGTGACGCTTCGACGGGCTCTCGCCCCATGGGCCAGGCTTTCTACCCCGCATGCTCGGGGCTAGCCGATGGCTTTTCAGCCCAACTCGGCCCAACGTCCCCAGTCAAGGGTCCATCCAAAGCAACTGGATCACGGCCCAGTCCCGCGAGAGATCCCGGGAGGTCGGAGTCGACGGGTGCGGGTGCGGGCGCGTCCCCGTGGAAGCGAAGGGACCCGGCGATCGTCATAAATTCGCTGGTGGACGCGTCCTCGTTGTAGTTATTCTCGGTTCCCGGATGCCGTTTTTGGGGCCGGTGGTCGTTGGGGTGGTTCGAGCGCGAAAACGGCAGCTACGGCTCGAGGACCGAGGGCCGGATAAAGGAAGGCGCGACCCCGGGTGCAGCGGGGGCCTCATACCGGTTTCTATTATTAATAAATTTCAATGGCGATACGAGGCCTAAACGGGACACCCGAACGAAAAAGCCGGAGATTAATCTGCGCGCGATTCCTATCTGGCCGGGCGGTGTAGATTTTCGAAATCAATAAATCCCCTCTTTCGCGCGAGTCCTCCGATCCTCTCCCCCACCCCCACACCACCACCCAACCGGTGATTTACGATTCACGCGAGCCAAGGAGACGCGGCCGTCGGAGTCCCGGCCATCCGGGACAGCTGTGCAATAATAAACCCGAGCGAGGGAACGTCCCCGATAACCTTCGACAGAAGCTCCGACTCCTGGTGGTGGGGGGGAGGCGGCGGCGGAGCCCTCCTCCCATGCAAATACCCGGCAACGCGATCGAAAGGTTATTCGGTGCCCGATCTGCTGCGAGGATTTTTCGGTTTTCAGCGACGGTGGGCCAGGTCTCGGCTCTCGGCTCGCACCGACGAGTCACGTCCTCCGTGTCGGTGGTTACTTCGGTTGGCGGACGGCGGGCTCGGGGCGCTCGGTGGGGCACGTCAGGGTGGTGGGATAAAATTGATACGTGGGCTCCTAATGGCCGAGCGAAAACGGTCTCAAGGAGACAGGACAACAAAAGCGCATATGCATATTATGAATGGATGGACGCCAGAAATATATATCGTCGGGGAACGCACCCACTCTCCCGGGGCGCGCGTGGCCGTCTCTCTCTCTCTCTCTCTCACTCTCTCTCACTCTCTCTCGCTCCCGGCCCCGGTCTCGCTTCCTCCTTTGCTGCATTATCTTCGGCGCGAGCGGTGGCGAGCGGTTGGGAAGGCTCGAGTGCGAAAAAAGCGATGAAGACGCACCTGAATCACGTCACGGGAATGGCGAGGAGATTTTGGCGGTCGTGCGGGTGGGGCGAGGATGGGGGCGAGGATGGGGGGTGGCGGCGGAGGTAAGGGGGAGCATAAAACAAAATGACGAAGGCGAGCGAGGCTGAATAAAAGAATCGGAGCCGAGAGCCAAAGAGAATAGGTACCCGGAGAGTCGCCCTCGTCCCACTCCCCGAGACCGGCGGCCATTGTGTGTCCGCGTCCTCCGGGTCGGGGCGCGCGTCACGAGGAGCGGCCGTACGACAGAAAATTAGTAAAATCCATGTTGAACTGTCCCCTGGAGAGGACTCTGCCCTCTCTGGTGCCACACACCTCCTCCTCCTCCACCTCCACCTCCACCTCCACCTCCACCTCCACCTCCACCTCCTCCTCCACCTTCATCTCCACCTCAGCCGTGCCGCCTCCCCATCGGCCGGGCGCTTCCTCGTTGTATAGCCGGGCTTCTTCCTCTGGCCAACGAATTTATAAGGAGCGAAGCCAGAATTTATACGGGACCCCGAGTAATTTATCGGTTCCGATGCCACGCGCGATATCCTTATACTCGGATATCGATACGTCTCTCTATCTTTTTTAAACGAACGGCGGCGGCCGTGGCGGCGACGGTGGCGGCCGTGGCGACGGTGGCGGCCGTGGAAGGAGTGGGAAGGACGTCGTGGCCGACGATGGGCACGAAGAGGAGCAGTGGGAAGGAGATGAGGGGAGGGGGCGGGGGGGAGGTGACCGGTGGCGTGGACGGGCGCGCGGACCTCGCGTTAGGTCGTGGTGCACCAGGAGCCTTGTGGCAGCGCGAGCAGCGCTCGAGGCCGTCCGACCGGGCCAAGAGGGTGGCGCGGATGCACCCGGACGGATTCGACCCCAACCTCCCTACCAACCTCCCTACCAACCTACCTACCTACCTACCTACCTACCTACCTACCTACCTCTTTATACCTGGGACCCGGGACGTGTGACAGGGGCGGAAGAGCCGGACGCTCTTTTGGTTTCGCGACGCGTCTCCTCGCGCCTCCCGTTCGGGACGTTCGAGGGGACAATTTTTTATGTTTATGTCATCCGAGAACGAAATCGAGGAGTAAGGAATGTCGAAGGTAAGAGAGCCTCAATAAATCTACTATCCTCTCTAACTTGTAACACGATTCCTCTTCCTCGCCATAGTCTCGTAATTTTCTCGAGCTTCCTCCAACCCCCCCCCTCTCCCGTCCCACCGCCCCTTTATTCCTCAGCAGGCCGTTCCTTTCCTCTTCTAAATAATATATATATATATATATATATATATATGTATATATTCCCCCTCGGCCCGCCCTTCGTCGCGCGACCCGACTCCGTCTTCGTTATTCTTACCATCCGAATCTGGTACATTATGATTCGTAGGGACAAAAGAAATGGAATGGAGACTTTGGTCTGAGGGACATTAACTCCAGATGTAAAGCCATCCTCAGACAAATTTCACTTGCAAGGCAAAAGGAATTCCTTTTTTTTTTCTTTTTTTTTTTTTTCCCATAACCCCAATAACCCCTCACCTTTCACGGGTTTTCATTTTCCCTCTAATGAGCTTTCCCCTTTAAATATCTCATTCAATCGCCGTGACTTTCCATCTCCGAGCAAAATAAAACAATTAATTCTATACGTACGTATATACGTATATGTATATATGTATATGTATGTATATATTAGAAAAAGAAGAGAAAAAGAAAAGAAGACCATGTAGCTACTTTACATTACGTGCGCTTTGACATTTCTTTTTTTTTTTTTTTTTATTATTACGGGTAAGAGAAGGTTCGCGTATACATTTTAATAAAAAGCACCGAATGAGCGCTCACATTCCTCCTTTAATGTACGTCATCGTCTCGAATTCGGATTTCCGATGGTAAATGCTCTTAAAGCAAAAAAAAGGGCATTAGAAAGGGAATGAATAAGCGAATGAATGAATAAACAAATAAACAAACAAACAAATAAATAAATAAATAAATAAATGAGTCGCGTAGGTAAGACAATGAATAATATTACTTATTTTCTTGCGTAGCTATTTACGCGTGGAATTAATATTTCCGGGGTCAAAGGATCCTCATTTTCCGGAGCGGCTCAATGTAAATATGTATAATGTTGCACGCGCAAGTAAGTAGTCTTGTATAAATAAAATCTTTAAATGAATGCGACTGCGAGACGCGAATATTGAGATACGTATCAAAGGCTGCAATTATTAATTTCAGAAAATCGATAGGCAGGAAGAGTCGGGACTCCCAGCACGAGCCGCGGCTCGTAATTATTGCCGTTTCGGGAAGACAGAAGCCATGAACGGCAAACACTAAAGGGAGTGAAAAGGATAATGAGACCGAGACTGCGAGATAGAGACTGAGACTGCGAGATAGAGAGAGAGAGAGAGAGAGAGAGAGAGAGAGATAGGCAGGATGAGGAAGAAGCCGTCTAAGCCAGAGAGGAGGAGGAGGAGGAGGAGGAGGAGGAGGAGGAAAATTTAGAGGAGTTGGCTAGGGGTAGCTGGTTGGAGGGGTCAGGGAAGGGGACAAGAGGAGGTTCGGGCGGAGTGGCGGCGGTAGATTGAGCGGAAAGGAGGGATGAAATGTGGACCGGGGTATGGGGGAGGGGGTGAGGGAGGCGAGGGGGCGAGGGAGGAGGAGGAGCCGCCTCTCCAAGTACAATACCAGTCTCTAATCACGCATCGACTTATCGGCGGGCTGAAGGCGAAAATCGTATACACGTCCCGAGCGTTGTTCCTTTATAACAACGAGGAACGACGAACACGGAGAAACGAGGAACAACAACGAGGAAGCTCTACTTATCTCGTCTCAAGTCCTCCCGACTTTGCTATTCAGCGTAATACGGCCGCCCAAAGCAGGAAGCACTTTCTTCCACATCTCGCCATCCTTTCTCCCTATTCCCGTCTCTCAGCGCTCTCTCTCTCTCTCCCCCCCTCTCACTCTCTCTCTCTCTCTCTCTCTCTCCTTATCTCCTTCCCCCCACCCGTTATACGACGTCATACAAATATTGAGAACAGATCCGGCACCGCGATCGCCGCTCGTTCAGTTCTTTCGATTATTAATCGAATAATCCCCTCCCCCACCTCTGCCCAACCACCGCCGACGACCTGGACGGGCTCGCGCATTAAAGAGACGGAGAGAGAGAGAGAGAGAGAGAGCGCATGATAAATGAGTTGGTAAAGGGGGTGACCGGCGGTAAGGTATCATCGATACCGGGCCGTGAGTCCGAAGCGGCTCCGAGACTCGTCGTTCGTCGTTCCCGCACGCACTCGCGAGTGCGGGAGGTGGGGGTTCATACCCTGATTGAGAAAGTCGACGTAAGGTTTGACAGGCTTCGGTCGAAATATCGCCCGAACCGGCGATCGTAATTATATTTACGTCCCTCGGAAATCGAGCCGAGCCACTCGTTCGACCCTCTCCACCCCACTCTCTTCCTCGTCTTCATCCTCATCTTCTTCATCTTCTTCTTCTTCTTCTTCTTCATCTTCTTCATCATCTTCTTCTTCTTCTTATTTTCCATACGATTAAAGACGGTGCCGAAAGTTAACCGTGATTAAACTGTTTGTTGGTTCGCTTGTGTCCCGCACCGTCTGCCCCTAACCCCAATAAGCCCAATACGAGCCGTCCTTAGCCCAGAAGAACTCGGCACCACTCCGAGCATAAGCTTCGAGGGCATCATCGTCTGATGATTTATTTGCTCAGCCAATTAAATTTACAATAATTAATATCTATTAATATTGCCGGACATCCGTGTACCGGCGAATCGATTACTTCACGGACTTCACCAGCCACCAGCCAATAACCCCGCAATAACCCCGCAATAACCCCGCAATAACCCCCAATAACCTCTTGAATGGCTTATGGGGAATCGATCCTTTCCCAATACGTACTTCCGATCCAATACGATCTCATTAAACCATCACGTTCCCTTAATACGCAACCAGCATCACCAGCGCATTATTACTTAATTGTTATTACCTTAGCCCTTCACCGTCAACAGAACTAATTACCGCAATTGGAGTATGGGCCGCGATAAGACAATGTACTTTGTACAAATCACGGATTGTTTGACAGAGTAAAGACACATCTGCTTTATGTTGCAATGAATCGGCGGATGCGCGGCTAATGTCGATGGAAGACCAATGCTCTGGGGTCCCATCATCAAGTAGCCCGGGGATGCTCGGCTGCCCATTTCCACGAGACCCTCTTAACCCCAATAACCCCCCTTTTTTTTTCATTACATATTTTTTTGTCCGAATGAGAGCCAAGATTGTCAACGTTAAGTCGACAATACGCGGGGGTTGTTGCGCCGAGGAGGCGGGGGTTGACGTTACAGGTGGATAATACCGACGTACGTACGTACGTACGTCGTAATGTTTTATCGACGATCGGCGTACAGCGATGCGAGTCGATTGATCGATACCTGGATGTTAATTACGAGGGCGCGATTAGCCTAAATGTCGGAGCGGTTCCGCGGGACTCCTCGGAAAAATCCTTCCCTACCTAACAATTCCGTACGCCGAAAAGTCGTACGTGGCAGAGAGGGGGGGGGAGGGAGGAAGGGGTGAGGAGGAAGCGTGTCCAGGAACACAGTGCTCGGAGCTGTCGCCGCTTTCGAGGAAGTTCTTGCTCTATCGGCAGGATTCATTGCCGTCCAGGCTAACTGAACGGGGGTAGCATAACGAAACGTGCAGCGGGGAAAGGTAAAAATGATATGGAGAAAATGGATGAACGGCCGTCGGTGGTTATTGGGGTCGATTTGAAAAACATCGGCCGAATATACATAAATAAACGCGCATTAATTCGTCGTGCAGCTTGAGCGTGCAGCAGTCGAAAGGGTGGTGCGGGGATTGGGATGGGGATGGGGGGTGTGGAGGCGAGGGGGTCGGTTGCCGCTTGGCGGTGAGCCATCGAAGATTTGCGAATGGCGAGCGAATTTGCGGTCTCTTTGCCCGGCTTTTCCAGCACCGGCCCCCATCCTACCGGCCCCGACCGAATACCGAGGGCCGACGTTCTCTCTCTCTCTCTCTCTCTCTCTCTCTCTCCCTCCTCTGCCCTCGGCTTGCGTAAAAACGATAAACCTCCCGGATAATAAACGAGAGATTCGAGCCTCGGGGAGTATTTTCAGTGAGAGCGCGGAGGCCTCCGAGCAATCGATGGTCAGCGGAGCTTAGTGGCGAACGGGGATGGGGCGGAGGGTGGTATGGTATGGTATGGTATGGGGTGGGGTGGGGGTGGAGTGAGTGGGTGGGTGGGTACGGGGAAGAGCGGTCCTCCTAATGCTTATGTGCCACGAGTAGTGGTCGGTCGTCGGTCGTCGGCCGTCCTCGACGGGCGGAGGGGGGAGGAGGGCGGGGAGGAGGAGGAGGGGGCAGGGGCGAGGGGCAGGAGAGATAGCGGTAGAGGGAAAGATCCGCGGCACCGTGCATCGTCGTTATACCGGGTAAGAGTCGGTGCCAGCATCCGATGCGTCTGCCGGAGCGGGAACCCCTTGCCAAATCGGCAATTAAAGATAAACAAAGCATTGGTCAATAAAAGTGGCCGGGCGCTCGCGTCGGCCGACACTTAAAGCGGTCGTTACGAGTAGGAGGCGCGGAGACGAGGAGGCGAAGAAACGATAAAACGCGGCCTCAAGAAAAATGGGAAGATGGATGAAGCGGAAGGAGGGGGGCGGCTGGAGGGGGGAAAGGAGAGAGAGGCAGAGAGATAGATAGAGATAGAGAGAGAGAGAGAGAGGGGGAGGGAGTGGGAGGGAGAGAGAGAGGAAGAGAAGGCAATCGGCTCGCGAGAGAGACGCGCGAGCACGGATATATATATATATATATATATAAATATATATAAAGAGAGAGTGCGTGAGTGAGCTTTGTGTGCTCTGCGCCCCGCGCGTTCCCGTGGTGGCGGCATCCCGGGCGTCGATTGCCCCGGGCGAGTCTGTGTGGTCAGCCGCGGGGCAGTCAGCAGCAGTAGTGGCAGCGGGAGACGCCGGCGTTGCGGGTCTGCAAATAGTAGGCGAAACGTGCGGAGGTGCGTCCCGGTGCGTGGGACGGGGACGGCAGAAGGGGGAAGGTGAGGTCGGGGGGTGGGGTAGGAAGGGGATAGGGGGGAGGTGGTGAGGGGAAGGTAAGGGAGCCGGGAGGATCGGAGGGCGAGTGTCGGCTCGGGAGCGCGAGGGTCGTAAGGGGCCGAGGTGGTAGGGGTAGGGGCGCGCGGTAAGGTAATGGACGTCATTAGGCCGCGTAGATTATAGGGCGGCGTGCAGTAACGATCAGTTCTTATAGGCTGCCCCCAAGAGCCCCGGCCACGAGCCCGACTCCGCGGCCGCCACCGACGCTCTCGCGCTACCTCGCTTTCTTGCCTTTCTTTATCGCTCTTTCTCCGCTTTATAGCTTCCCGGAGGCCTGCCGGGGGGTTGGGGGGGGGGGGGGATGGGGTATGGGGGGGGGGGGGTTAGAGCGCCTGGGGCCCCATAAGAAAAACCATATCGATTGCCCTCACGATTGATTCTCGACCGAAGGGACGCGCCGCGGTAATTATAGATGTACCCCGGCCCTCCCCGTACCCCGCCCCGATCCCCCGCCCAACGACGCTCGCCAAGCAAGAACCCCAATAACCCCAATAGCCGGAACGGCAGTTTGACTTTTCTTCGATTGGCCGTCAGTGAAAGCTGTCATTAAGGATAAGTATCGAACGCATCTAGAGCGCAGATAAATCCACCACCGCCGCCGCCGCCGCCGCCGCCGCCGCCACCACCTCGTCCCCCCTCCCCCAACCACGTCAATCTCCCCGTGGCATAGACTCCCAATAACCCTGATTGTTACCCCCTCGCTACGATTTGCAAAAAAACGAGTGGGAGGAGGTGGAGGTGGAGGAGGAGTTGGATTCTGTGATTGCGGAATGATCGCCATGCCTACTGCGAACGCCCCCCCTCCCCCTCGCCCCGTCACCCCGCCGCCACGAGAACCCGTGGCTGAGCGAGCGCGTTTCCGCCTTGGCCCCGACCCACACGATCATTACGAACGATTTCGACGGCCTCGTCCTCTCCTCTGATAGATTTTTAAGTACCATTTCTTATCCATTCATCAGCTACGGATGTATTACCACAGGGCAGAGACTATAGATGCCCATTCATGGACCCCAGCCTCCGGCCTCCGACCTACCCCTCTGCCAATGTACCGCCATTATCGCTATTTTTACAAGCTCGAGGAGCTCCGGCCTTCAGTCGTGGGGCTCGAAAGCGTATTACAAAACGTTGGAATATATTGTTGTTGCTGTTTTTCTCTCAAGAGACAGCATCGGTCGCCCGGGTTATTGGGGAGTGCTTTCACGCACGAGACATCAAAGCCTTTCTTTTTTCACAGCTGCTTTTCAGCTCTTTTTCCCTCTTTTTTTTTTGTGTTTTTTCGTTTCGTTTTTCGTTTCGTTTCGTTTTGTGTTTCGTTTCGTTTTGTTTGTTGACGTGACGTGCTCTCGGAGGCGCCGGAGTCCCAGTGTAGAGGCTAAATCGAAATTTTGTTTCCCGGGCCGAGAGAGACAGGGGGGAGAGAGAGAGAGAGAGAGAGAGAGAGAGAGAGGAAGGCTTTAATGACCGACTAATGGATGCCGCAATACATAAATCGATGGGCTACTTTATGTCCGGACTGATGAATTAAAGGTATTACTAATAAATAGTGCGAAGAAGTAGAGAGAGACAGGAGAGAGAGAGGGAGAGAGAGAGGGGCCTCGGCGGTCAGTGGGAAAAAGGAGAACGGAGGGCAGACTCCGGGGGCAGAGTAGCCATTTCGGAAGATCGTAAAATTTTACGAAATGGGCGGCGTAGGAGGGGGAGGGGGGGTTCGGTTGGGGAGCGGAGTAGGGGCGACGGGGCGACGGGGCGAGGGACGAGGGGAGGGGGGCACGCAGAGGTATGGAAGACGTTTGGAGAGCACGTCACGTCTCAGGAGTCAGTCGCACGAGAGGCCGAGAGGTGGGAGTGCGACAACCGAGACCGACTGCAGCAGCTACAACCTCGGATCGGAAGGCGATGGCGTCGGGATGGGTCGGCAGGGTGGTGGCAGGGCAGCACAGAGACAGAGTGAGAACAAGAGTGAGAGCGAGAGTGAGAGCGAGAGTGAGAGCGAGTGTGTGCGTGTGCGTGCGTTCGAGAGTAGAGTAGAGGGGGGGGAAGAGGGGAAAGGGAGGCAAGGGCAGCGGCTGCAGTCGCGCCGAAGAAAGAACCGAACGTCCGAAGAACAACCGGTGCATGCGTCTGCCCCGGCTTCACGGGGGGACGGGGAGAGCGCGAGCGGTGCTAGAGCGCGGTAGGGCAGAGGGGTGCATTTAAAGTAATGGCGTTTCAGTGGAGATGCTATAAATTTATCTGCCATAACTTGTTATACGCGGCTCTTCTCGCGTATTTATACATGCCTTCGCGCGGCCACACGCATAGCGCATCTCTCTATCTCCCTACCCCGCGGTCGCTCCTCTCCCCCCCACCCCGCTGCCGCCATCCTCCACCATCGTCCACGTCCTCCTCGTCCTCGTCCACGTCCTCGTCTCGTCGTCCTCGTCCTCGTCCACGTCCACGTCCTCCACGTCCACGTCCTCGTCCTCGTCGTCGTCGTCGTCGTCCCAACTCGTACCATCGCGTTCCATTGTTTGCTCCTTGGCTCACGAATCCCTGAACAACCTGACTCCATCCCTAATTTATCGATCCCTGCCCCAATAATCCCCACTGAATCCCGGGAAGATCTCGCCCCACCCCCCCCGCTAATGGCGATCTCTAATGCCTCCGACATCCTGACGGACCTCAGCCCACCCACCCTCACCCTCTAACCCTCTAACCCTCTCACCCTCACGATGACGTTGTATTATTGGAAAAGGAGGGCCTTTTTTTTTCGAGACTCCGGCTCGAGGAGCGCGACTCCCGCCGCTTCCGGAAACCACTACAATTCAATCCTTCCTACACGAAATTGCGCACACAAATTGGCTCGGCCCAAGTTTCAAATGCACGCGTGCCATTAAAACCCCAATAACCCCAATAACCCGCGCCCGTCCCTCAATTATATCCCGTTATCAATTATTCATCAATAATGTTCGCGTTAGACGACTCGACGGTATTGAAGAAAGGGTGGAAAAGAAAAAAAGTGGGACGCGTTCTAAAAGCCCGACGAGTTAGCGCTACGTATACGTACACGTATGCATACGTATATGTATATATATGTATATATACATATAACTCTGGGGAGTTTGCTTATACAAACGTTTCCGTTTCCTCTAAAAATTGGCGTTACGATAAAGCTTTTGGTATATATGGAATGAGCGATAAGAGCTACGGACGGAGTAATTATTAGTAAAATTGTATCGTATAGGTCATCCGGACACGCAGCCGCCGAAAACATTATTCATCCCGTACTCGTGCGCGTACGCACGCTACAACGGGGATCGATAGCATTTTATAATAATACCCAATGGCTCAATGGCTAAATTATCCCGAATTATCCCGAGGTAATTGGCTGAAATTAAAAACGAAGCTAATGTAAGAAACGTATCCTCCTAGTCCGGCCTGTACCGCCTTGTATTCGTTCGTATTTATTCAAATTTCGACCGATTGTCCCTGAGCTACCCCCCACCCCACCCCACCACGGAGCTGAAAAAAATTTAACGGCGCCGAAAGACCTTTTACAAGAGAAACAATTTATTAATCGCTATTCGTCCACGGCCAGCCAATCACAGAACCTATTTTTGTCTCCACCTCTATTATTATCATTGCTATTGTCATTGTCATTATTGTCATTAAAGGTTGTCGTTGTTTGTTGTTGCAATTGGTTTAAGACTCCAGTATAATAAACTCGTGTGAAAGCTTACCAGCTGAACACCCGAAGAAATTATCATTCAGCAAAGAGAATAATATTTAAATATTATGGATCTTGAAGATTTACGTTAAAAAGTGCATTTTCGGCAAAATTGTTTTAATTTTCTAAAATCCTTAATATCGTCGCGATTGTCCCATGGAATGACTTTAGGATTTAGTAATATTTACGAGATACTACTCTCTCATGCGCTTATATTATATAATGAAATAAAATAATGAAAACTAAATAAACAAGTATAGAAAAGCATTAGAATTAATTAATTGTATTACAGGGCCTAAACTATTGTTTTCCATAAACTTGTTTAACTTTGGTTATGGAAACTTATGCTCAAGATTATAATAATATTATTCATCGGATGTTGTTTTGAAATCTAATTATATTTTATCGCACGAAAGAGGCACGAAAGAGGCGCGCGAGCATTCGGATAGCAGACAAGACATTAGAATTCAAAGCAATTTATTATCATTTTCATTATAATTATTATAATAACAACAACAACAACAAGTACCGTTACCGTTGTTATTATCGTTACTAATAATGTTGTTGTTATTTAATAGGTGACTCGTTCGAGTGCTTAATATGTTTTAAAAAAAAAAAAAAAAAAAAAAAACGCGATTAGAACTCGGAACGTCTGGCTATTGAATTTACGTTGAATTGGCAGCCCTCGAAAGTACGCAAGCGAATCGAGCTGTCGAGGAATGCATAAAAAATCTGTAATCTCACAGTATCGGTCGCCGCGCCATTAATCCCCGTAAGGATAATAACACGCATTATCTAATACGTGGAGGATGCATTGTCAGGTGGACGTTATCGAAGCTAAAAAAAAAAAAAAAACTGGGCCGAGGCAGTAAATGTAAATAAATGTAAATAAAATATAAAGGTACGTGTAAAGGCATTGATTAGTTTATCGATATTAAGTAAGGTGCACGTCTAACGCATTAGAAGAAATTAGCGCTTGTTTAGAATGAATAAATAATAAAGCCGCTGGACGAGTCAATTGGGGTTATTGGGGAAAATCGACGTTTCCATAGAAATAGGTTATTGGGGTTATTGGGGTTATTTGGTGGTGGTTGGGGGGTGGGGGAGGGGTTGGGTTGGGTGGAGGGGGAAGCGAACGGAGCAAACGGAGCAAATGAGCAAATGAGCAAATGAGGGAGAAGGAGGGAGAAGGAGCTCGCAGTTCAATTGGGTCTATTAACAGCGCGGAGTCTCGACACGTTCGAGTCGCTAACTTTACTGACGTGTGCCCGAACTCGTTCGCGCAGCTCGCTCGAGATCGAGAAGTCGGATAGAGCGGGAGAGAGAGCGGGAGAGAGAGCTGAGAGAGCTGAGAGAGCGGGAGAGAGAGCTGAGAGCTGAGAACGGAGCTCGGGACAGGCATCGGGAGAGGCGTCTGCGAAAGGGTTGGCGGTACGGCAGGGAGTCGCGTCGCGGGGAACGAGTCCGGGACGCGGGGAGGCGTATCAGTATCGCCCGGGAGAAGGTTTCCAGGCTGCTCCGGCATAAACCGTTTATCCTATATTATAATTAGTTAAATTCTTCGGGACGTGGAGGTGTCTTTACACGTCAGTCAGGGCATTTCGCTCGGAGGCTCATCCTCCCCGACTCCGCGTCGCAGCCCCGCTTCTTCTATCTCTTCCCTCATTCCCAGAGCTCAGCTGAGACTCGCATCAGCCGGTCCCGGCTCCTCGAGCGCTGCTCAGCGCTGCTGAGCGGTGGCGGAGCGGCGGCGGGGAACGGCGGAGGAGCCACACCGACGAGGGCCGCGACTCCTCCCGGCACCGCGACCTCTAGTACCAGTCACTCCGCGTTGGCTGGATGTTATTGGGGTTCGGCGGGAGAGTGGGAGGGAGGGGGTGGGGCAGCAGGGTGCCCAAGATATATGAAACTATTTGAAAATTAGTTAAGTCTTGGTTAAAAGTTAACCGTCACTCTGGAGTAGCAAAGTCGCGCAATATCTTTCGGGGCGGTGGGGGTGGAAAGCGCGTCGATACGTGCCCGCGATATTTCCCGGATTCCTTAATTATTCCAACGACGACCCCGCCCACCCCATTAACCCTGTTGGTACAGGTAAAAATTATATTTTCGACTCGCAGCCCCGGCCAACTTTGAGCGGAAAACCCAACCGGATCCTCCCCCCCCGCCCCCAATAACCCTCTCGTATTTGAGAGGAACGACACCGGTACGGGTTCCTCGGGGCTCCCGCTCTTGCACCCAGATGTGAGGAAGGGGGGGACGGAAGGAAGAGAGTTCGGAAGACTGGATAGGGATTCGCTGGATGGAGAGCGGCGCTTGAAGAAAAGCCGATAAAAGTAAGGAAAAAGCCGGCGTCGAGGGTAGGGACGCGTGCTACGGACCGAGTCGTCGCTTGGCCAGGGTGGGGATACGTACGACATGCATTTGACGCGCGTTACACGGCGCTTTTCTTTCCTAGCTGCACTCCAGCCTACGGGCTTTACGGGCCATGTCGCTCAAGGGCAATCCTGCAGATACACGCCAATTATATCTTTTTAAGCTTTTTGAAAAGTTCCTCTGCCTTCGGCCATGCTTCCCAATTTCTTTTCTTTTCTTTTCTTTCCTTTCCATCCTCTAGTTTTACGTCTGCCTCCCGACCCCCGGCCCCTACCTCACCACCTCACCCGTTATTATATATATGTACGTGTATATATATATATATGCGCACCAAGAGCGATTTTATTCGCAGTCGAAGTCGTTAATGATGGTTTTCATTAAGGGCAGCGAACGCTGAAACAATCGATCATAGAGGAAAAGAGAGAACGCGTGAGAGAGGGGGGGGAGAGACAGCAGAGAGAGAGAGAGAGAGAGATTGAGGGGAGAAAGGATCAAGGCCATACCGATACGTTCTTTCCGCCTCCTTCTTTCCTTCAAAGAAAAATACTCGCATTCTCGGCTGTCAATTTGAAATTTCGCTAATTTCGAGCCTTACGTCACGGCATCTTGATAAGTCGAATAAAACGAAAGAGACAGAGAGAGAGACGTAGAGAGAGAGAGAGAGAGAGAGAGCGAGCGAAGCGAGAGTAAAAGTTAGCGAGTTCGGGGGTGACGGAAGGGTGGGGCGGAAGGGACGGGACGGGGGGGGGGGCCGTAGCGGGGAGCATCGTAACGAAGAGGGAAGGGAGGGTGAGGATATAGAGGCGGGCGAAGGAGTATCCGCCGAGCTCTTCACGTATAATCGAAAACGTCAAATTTTAACAAAGCCACGCGGCGAGCGGCGTGTTATATTCATCGGACAGGGCTTAATTTGGTTCGCATGAGAAAATCCCTCGCGAAGAAACGACGGCCTCCGATGTTACAGTTCGGCCCCGATGCTGCCCAGTCTAAATCGACTCTCGGTAAAGGAGTGGGAGGGGGGGGGCGGGTGACTGCGGAGCCCCGGCTCCCAGGGCCCGTGCCTAAGGACGTGCTCGCCGGTCGGGGCGACGGAGGGCTTGGCGGCGGTGGTGCGAGCGGGTAAAGGAAAGGAAGGATACGAGGAGTCGGGGGTGGGGTGGGTTGGGGGAGGGGAGAAGTATAGATAAATAGGTTAGGAAAGCCGAGAGCCGAGCCTACGACGGACGTAATGAGAAGGGTCGTGGGATCGCGGGGTAAGGGCGTTGGGGCCGGAGGTGGGAGGGCCTGAGGAGGAGGAGGAGGGCCGGAGTAGGAGGAGGAGGGGGAGGGGGGGTCGGAGAAGGCCGTCGGTTGCATCGGTTATTGACAAGGGTGCAGCAGGTTCCTCTTGTCGTTTCGTGGCGGCCTGGTATCCTTGAGGTATCGTCTTGGCGCGACGGGCCCAGCGGGAGTCCCCAACAAATCGTAACTCCCGGACGTTGATGCTAATCTAGAGAAAGTTCGGAAAAGCCCCGAGGCTTTGATTGATTTCGAAACTTATGTATTCAGAGCTCGCAGTTCTTCTCCTCTCGCTGGGAATCCAGGTAATACCGGATCCACTAATTACGAGAAACTGACGTTGACTTCTTTCTTTTACAGGTGCACGTACTCCACCCCTACCCCTCCACACCTCCCCCCACGCCAACTCTGATGTCATTCTATTTTCTCGAATAAGTGGCGGCGGCGTTCTTTTTTTTCAATATTCAAGCCCAAAGCCAGCGACGACGCCGGCATCAAAGCCATAATACTAATAACCCCAAAGTCTTTATTCTTATATATATATATACGCATCGGCTACTCCATAGTCATAGCAATGTAATTATACTTTTATTTATTGTTCAGCTCCCAAAGACTATTTCACTCCGAAATCATTGGGACGTTTATAGATCTGGATTGTTGAATAAATTTCGTTGTTAAATATCCTCTATTTCGCGTATTTGTCTCGCGCAGGGCTTACGAGCCCTTTCGTCCCGACAAATACACGTTGAAAATTCCGGAGCTTAAATTTTTGTCATTTAATCTGATATCTCATTATTACGCCTTAATACCGGAGCTTAATAAACGTTATTTATAAATAATACGATTACAATATATTCGTATTCGTACAGAGAGTGAGAGACGGGGAGAGAGAGAGACGGGGAGAGCATTGAAAAAGAGATTTGAAAATTTGGCAAATTAATTAACGTCGTTAGCTCGCTTAAAGGTACGAAATCAACTGACAACGAACAAAATACTTAATACATTTAATTGCTAGATGGGGTTATTGGGGTTAACGATTGTCGGGGCCAGTAATGCCTATGCGATATTAAACACGATTCGCGGGATCGTAACGTCGGTCAAGAGATAAAACGAGAGGAAGAGTAGAAAAAAAAACAAAAAAACAAAAAAACAAAAATAACGTCGAATAAATAAAGAGTTAGACCCATTGGTTTGAGAGGAATGGTCTGGATATGTTATAGGAATAGGCGGCAGGCCATGTAAGTATTAATTAATCATTAATTATGGAGGAAGCAACCAGCAAAAGGTTCGTTTAATCAATCGATCAAATTTGTCAAAAGGCTTTCGTCAAAACGAAAGAAATCCTTGGCAGTTTTACAGTGGCGGAGCTTATCCGTATGATCTTGCAGATGTATTAATGTAAACATTGAGGACGAGTCGGGCTCTGGGTAACGCGGCATCCAGTGGCGAGACGCAATTGCCAAATCGTTAATGTCAGTCAGCCACCGCCATTACAAATACACGCGCACGTTATTTACTAAACACGAAAGGAAGCGGTAGCGACGGAGGGGGAGGGGGAGGGGAGGGGGAGCGGTAGCGACGGAGGGAGATGGTCGTCGGGCGGGGGGACGAGGAAGAGATTAGAAAATTAGCGTAATGCAGTGGTACGCGGTTAACGTACGCGAATCCAATGGTCGGTGGGCACGTGGTTGTTAGTTTATAGGCTGACCATTATACCGGGTAGGGATATAAATATCGATCGCGATATGCCAGCGCCTAAAATATCGCGTTCGATTGAAGAACCGCGAGGGCCTAAGGCCTATAACCTGAGTTTGTTTAGAACTCCGATGAATTCGCCACGGCCGAATGGTTGTTGCGTGAATGGTTGTTGCGTGAATGGCTCGCCCCCGCCCCTCGTGGCCCCCCTCGTTTCGCATGAGTGATCGGAGATTAATTCAACGCTCGTGAACATTGTCTCGAGCATGGAGAAGCTTTTTTGGGTGACGATTTTCTATTTTTATACGATATCGCAGCCCAGGTACACTAATCCTGGCCGCCCATAGCGCGCCCAGAGGGGTGCGCGCGGGTCTGGGCTTGGGAAGCTGGGCCGCGCAACAGTCCTAAGAAGAAGGATAAGCGAAAAGTGAGAAGGGGGACGGATATGACGGGGTAGGAAGGGTAGGGTAGCGGGAGGAAGCGCGCGACGAAGCACGTGACGTAATGGAAGAGGGCCGAATTTCGATAAATGGATGGATGGATGGATGGATGGATGGAGTAGGGCATTTAGGTGGGAGGGAGCGTATTGGGTAAAAAGGGCGGGGGGGGAGGCAAAAGGGAGGATCGAGGCCGATCGTACGAGCTACGTAATCCCTACTCAAGTCTCCTCAGTTGACTGCCGATCGGCGTGGGAGCCAAGGCTCCGGTTTTTTTTTTTTTTTTTTTTTTTGTACTCGACTTACGTGCCCGTAGACGGGAGAAATCAAACTTTCCGAACGATAAAATATACGACTCGACGGATACGTGGGGAGGACAAAGCCCCGGGCCCGGGTGTCACCTGTCGGTCTCTGCACTCGATCAGCAGTCAACAGTCACACCCCGTGTGAGCGGACGAGATTCCGGGTTATTGGGTGCCCCGCTCGGGACCCGCTTCCCTTCGTCGTAACCCCCCGCCCCACCCTCGCCACCCCACCTATCCCACGTACCCGCAACGGCCCGTCGCCCCGGGCTCAATGGCTTAGCCATCGAGCCGAGCCCCGATCGAAGCCCTCTATTTCTTATTTACTTATTTATTTATTTATTTAATTTATCTTCTTCTTCTCCTTCTTCTTCTTCTTCTTCTTCTTTCTACGTTTGTATTAGCTCGGCGAGCTAGGGACCTTGTAAAGCGTAGGGATCTACGACGGGGTGAACGAACGTGTTTAGCCACGTTTTCCCTAATGCGAAGGGATACGAGAGGGCGGATAGGAGCCGTGGCAGGAGGCAGAAGGTGCGGCTAGTGCAGTAGCGCGGTTGAGTAGCTCGACGATGAGGTGAAGTTGGCGGTAGAGGTCCGAGAGTCTTTCCGACTCCTCTATCACAGATGGGATCTAGAGAGACTCCTTACCGAGAGAGAGAGTGAGAGAGAGAGAGGACAGAGGACAGAGGAGAGAGGACGGAGGACCGGCACTGGTTGGGCCGCAGCCCCTCTAGGCTCCGATCATTATCGACATTGTGAGCCCTTGAATGCTTATGAATGGACCAATCAACGGGGGCCGCTACCGGACCTCAATGCAATCAGAATCGATTATGCGGATCGAGTCTCCGTAGCCGCGACACTTTTCCCGCTCAAGGGGCACGGGCACGAGGCGGGGCGCTCCCGTTATCAGGACAAGTCGCATCGCTAAGGAGCCTCGATCCCGCGCTCCTCAATCAAAGTGACTTACTTATCGGTCCCCCGCGGGCTCTTCTGTCGAATAAATCGTTCGCGCTGTCGGTAGCCAGGATTCAATGACGAATGACACGGAAAACAAAACAAAAAAATATATATATATATATGTATATATGCATGTATATAACGTATATAACGTATATATGTATAGAATGTCGTTTTTTTTTTCGACAAGAACGAATGGGCTAATCAGGCGAGAGAGAGAGAGAGAGAGGGACTTTAGATCTCGCCGACAGGAATAGCCGGCGGCTCTAGGCTCGCCCCGAGCCCGTGAGAGACGCACGACGATATGCCGATTGATTGGGGTTATTGGGGTTATTGGGGCTCGGGTTGGCGGAGGGCCGAGAGGATTTAATAAGGATTTGGAAGAGGGAGAGCGATTAGCGATGGCTATTGGGGCTCGGGTGGCTATACCCGCCTTTGGATGAACAAAGAGCGATCATCGATGCCCACCAAGCGGACTAATGAGCGAGCGACGTGTGACGTAATCGCGGGATTTAAAAATAGTCACGCATACGCTTATGCCGCCGGGGCTGCTAATGCCCTTACGCTTAATCGACTAGATTCCGGTGCGCGCGCGCGGGGGGGTGGGGCGGAGCGGGGGAGGGCAGGGCCCTGCCCGTATTCATCGTACGCCCGTGCATTTAGAGTCCGTCCGGTCTGCTGTCCCGGTGCCGTATACCGGCCACGAGACGGAGTGGTCCGACGGTAGTGGTGGTAGTGGCGGTGGTCCCGAGTTCGCCACGGGGGTGTCCCGTCTCTATCGACAGTCCGCGCACCTTCGGGGCCCTTGGACTCCCACGTGTGGTCCCTCCCTCCCCGGCCCGGCTCCGCACCGCACGGCCCGGCCATCCGACAACCACACGCTCGCGCTCCTCGTATACACCGGTCCCCCACCCCGTCCCCTCTGGGATCCGTAGCACGAATAACCGGACACCGCGGCAGCATTTCTCGACGTCCCTCCCTCCTTTCCCCGCGCCCCCGCCGCAGCCACGATTCTCCATTTTATCGCCTATCGATGATATACTTACCCTCGCTTTTATAAATTATTTTCGTATTTTTCACCTCTGACACGCTCTGCTCTGTGCCCATTATAACTTTTATGTCCAAAAGGGAATAATAATAATAAAAAAAGAAAGGGTGGGTGTGGGAAGGGAAACCGGAGGGAAGTAAAGAGAAAGAAAGCGTCGGCCGTGGTCCGCTAACGCATCGGCAATTAACCCAACCGAACTTTATCCTCTGTTCGAATATAATTTACAACCCTCCGACTCCCGTACCCTTTCCCCTTTAATGCCTACTCACTCCTCGACGCTTTTATAGTTTTCATAACGATGGAAATACATATATATACACCCGTACCTACACGTACATGTCATACGTTTAGAAGGGGTGGGAGACAATCGAGTCTTGTAACTATAACATTCCAAGATCATGTTAACGACCGTTGTTTTGTTTAAATCCTTACAAAATAATCGTGTAAATATGCAATTAGGGCATTATATGGCTTCGTATTTTTTTTTTTAAATTTTACACCGTTAAAACCATACGTAAGCTTTCGTCCTTAAATTCGTGCCGATACGAGGGAATTTCGATTAAATTCGCCCGTACCGTAATCCGGTCATTTACCATGATTCGCATGCTTTATTCCATTTCTAGGAAATGCTTCTTATGCGAAAGCAGCAGCAGCGGCAGCATTTCCTTTGTTTGCGGACAATTTTCGAAAAAAAATTATTACAAATGTAATGGTAAAGATACGGAGTGGTTGGCTGCAACGACAAGCAAGCAAGAATAAGAAGAAGAAGAAGAAGAAGCATAAGAATCCTTTCTGTTCCCGGGCGTCAATAAAAATAGGATAAATACTCGGGGAGCACGGGAATTTTAAAGAATCTAATTAATTATTGACTTGAACTCGAGCCCCATTGGTTAATTTATCCGTAATAAAAGTGTCCGTGTATCCCGTGGCCGCTGACGCCTACCTCATCCTTACGATAAATATTAAATAATTTAAAATTTACAAAGAAATTTATGAAACTTTTCGTCTTTGAAATTAATTTTATGGGGCACTCGGCCTTTTTTGAGTACTTTAGAACTCTTGTAAGGATAGTAAAAATAAAAAGAATTAAAAATTTATGTATCTGAGAGAGAGAGAGAGAGAGAGAGCGCGCGCGTGTATATACGTGTATGTATATACACGTATGCAGTGCATAAATTATTATTTCGGTAAATAAAAACGTTTAAAGGATTGGAAGGGCCGTTAAACTTAGGGAGCCGATGATCCCAATGATTTAGATGTCTGTTAAGCCAACGAGTGCGCGTTTCGTATAAGAAAGTCATCGTAATCGATTGCACGGCTCATTCCGCGTTTCGGCATTTCGTGGAAGTTAATAAGGGCCGGTTTGCGCGCCGGACTCTGCCGATGAAAGTCGAACGCTCAAAAAAAGCGATAAAGCTCAAGAATTTGTTACTTCGTTGCTGAATAAAGTACGAGAAAAAAAGAAAATAAGAAATAAGAAAATAAAAAAAAAAATGAAAGGGAACGGAGCGAAGGAGTTATTACGAGTCCTCTGCGAAAGGTCGTTGTCGAGCGTAAGTCGAACGGGGGCTCGAGGAAGTGGCAGCGACTCGACGTTTACGAGAACAGGTACAGAGGCCTCTACGGCGGATAAATGAAAATAATAATTGGCACGCGAGAGCTGCCGCACAGAGAGAGAGAGAGAGAGAGACTGGGAGAGAGCATCAACGGCAATGAATGTTTTATTGAAAGTAATATAATTTTATTCGGGCCAGTTAAAGAAAAAGTCCATAAATGCGTTGGGAGGGTTTAGCGGGGGTATCGTCGAATAAGGGTACGAGGGTACAAGGGTATAAGGGTATCGAGGCCCGTGGTCGTAGGACGTCCGAAGGTCGGCCCAGATCGATCGTCCAGGCAGAGATTGCGAATACGCCGCCGGCCGCTCTCTTCTCTCTTTGCCGATAGCTCACACTCATCTTCGCCCGTCCCTTTATTTATCCCCGCCAGGAGCTTGTATATCTCGCGACCGGGCGGCAAGTCCCTCCCTCCTCCCATCCCATAAGAGATCATTCCGATACGTAGGCCACGGGCTCGTAATGCCTCCCCGTCTCTCTCTCCCTCTCTCTCTATGTGTCTCTCTATGTGTCTCTTCGTGTCTCTTCGTGTCTCTCTCTCTCCCTCTCTCCGTGTCTCTCTGAAGCGCGCGCGCGCGCGCGCCCGCGCCCTGTCAGAGCCACGCGGGGCGAGGAAGGGGCGAGGAAGGGGAGTGTCAAGTTATGAGGTACAACGCGTTACAACGAAAGCGCGAGCCCGCTACCGACGCTTTATATGGCCAATTCATTTTATACGTTATTTGCCATGAAACGTCCGTGAAACGGCCGACTACGTGGCGGCCCGGCTATTGGGGTTATTGGGGTGGGGTGTGGTGAGGTGGGGTGGGGGGTCTCCCCGGTCTTCCCGATAAAGCCTCAGCGGATGCCCTGAAAGCCCGATTCTTCCTCTCCGATTTCTTCCTCTGACTTTTTGCGGACGCACTTTATGCTGCCTCCTCCGCTCCCCGCCCCGCCCCGCTCCCCGCCCCCAATAACCATCCCGCGTCGCGAATTCCATCCGGGGCTTTTTTACATCTGGTTTTGTAAAGGACCGAGGGGCGGGGGGGGTGAGCGGTGACTTGGCCGCGAGGCCCTCGAAGGCTCGACACTGGCGCTCGTGGCCCCGGCGCGGTACCTGCGGGACGCGGGGAACCCGAGGGTCCCGAAAAAAGTGCCGGCGACGGCACCGGCAGACGGATTCGACGTGGCAGCCGAATAAGAATTAATGGAAATGAATAAAAGAAATGAGTTCGCGCCTCGGGCGCCTAAGCCTCTCCTCTACCATACCCCAACAACCCCCCCTCCCAGCGTCACGATAACCCGAAGAGCGGAGGAGAACGAGAGAGAGAGAGAGGCCGAACAAAGGGAGGCGAATCGCGAGCGTTTGCCCGACTCGGAGCCGGGTCCCCCCCCTCTCCCTACGCCCAGTGCCCCGTCCAAGCGTCAGCCGTCCCGACCGTGTACGGCGATCATCGGTAGCCCAATGACGACGCGACCTGTCGCGTCTTGAAGGGCCGAGGCCGTGCCATCGTCGGGATGACGAACGACTCGACGGTGTCCGGCCGGGCTTACTAATGATCCACGACGTCGGCTCTTCCTCCGGCATACGGACACGCAAACGCGCGCATACGCACGGGGATCGAGCGAGCGACGAGGGGATCCATCGGCATCGGACGCGTGTGCGTGATCTCTGTCCAAATTAAAACCCCTACCCCAATAACCCCAATGATCCTCCGCTCTCTCTCTCTCTCCCCCCCTCTCTCTCTCTCTCTGACTTTTACCACGCTCTCCTCCCCCGCTCCATCCACCACCACCTCCACCACGATCTCCTGCACCACGTCCACGACCTCGTATCCTAGTACTCCACCTCCTAGGTCGTGCTCGTCGATCCGGCCAACCGGACGGACGCCTCCCTATCCTATGATTAATGGAAAGTTCGCACTCAGAATGCACGCACGGGATAATTAAGGGGGGGATACATCGTGGCCACTGACCGGCCGAGTCTACCGAGGCCTTTGATGGATCTACGGGGTGGCGCTGCTGGCGGGGTCCCGCTCGATCCCTATCTACCCGATAAATCCCATCTCCGTCGCGATCCTCGTCCTGATATATCTATCGGCCTCTCCACGAGCAATAGATAATAATATAATAAGCCCGGTAGTCACGACTCCCTCCCCCCGCGTGACCAATAACCATCAATAAACAATATCATCGATCCACACGTCATCCTCGGGCCCAACTTAGTTTTCATTATTTATTATTCGAACGCGCGAACGACAATGTCAGCCAGGCGAGCTTAGAGGTCGGCGAGGTTCGCTTAAGGCTCGGCTCGACCTGGACGAGCTCGAGCTCGTTAGCCCGGCTCGTCACCGGGACTGCCTCGAGCACCGACAGACATTCCCTTTTACCCTAATTGTCCTTAGCTTACTTACGATCTAAATTTGTCAATTCTTATCAAGCCGGCGCGCTCTTTGCTCCCGCCCGGCTCATTATTCTTCCCTTCTAATAATTATAGATAACTGGCATTGGAAGATTACGGGGACCTTCTCTCACCATGTCCCCCCTCCCCCGCCCGCCCAGCCGCTCTATCCCTCTCGCTCCTATTTATACTACAATATTCGATTCAATGTTACATTTGATAATTAAGCAAGAGTGAGAGTGAGATACCGTGACTGAGAACCCAGACTGTGAGTGAGACGGAGAGTGAGAGGGGGGGAGGGGGGAGGGAGCAGACTCGAGCGAACCTAGCAGAATAGAGCATCTCTGAAAGGATATTTTAATGGGTGCTATAAATCGATGTCAGCCAGTACACAATATTACCATACCATTACTTACGCTCCGAACTGACGGACGCTAAACTTAAAGATCTCTTGTATTATACGAGTACGAGACATCCCGCGCTAGAACCCTCCCCCGCTACGACCACCGCCTCCACCGCCTCCACCACCGCCTCCACCACCGCCACCACCTCCACCTTCACCACCACCACCACCGCCACCACCACACCACCACCACGAGCGACTCGGGTAGCGCGAACGTCGCCGGGAGCGACACGCCGGACCGGCTCTCTTTTATACCAATCATTAATTTCCGGGATTAGGTAGAAACAAATGATGAGTTCGTGGCATCGGAAGCTCCAGGCGGTGTGGGTAGCAAGGGCGGGGCGGGGCGGGGCGGGGGCAGTCGAGCGACCCAGCCGGCGACCCCGATCCCGAAGCCTAAGCGCGTACATTAGAGCCGGGCGTAGCGGTGCGGGGGAGGTTGGACGCTACTGTCAAATAGATCAGAATGAATTAAGCCTGTATCTCCTGGCGAGCTGGCGTGGCTAATTACCCCGGATTACAATCTATTTCGAGATGTATCGAAATGGCTCGGCTGCTCGCGGACGAAGCTCGTGTAATTCGAAAGGATAGGCGGGCGGGCCCTACTAATGCAGCCTTCGCAGAAGTACGGCTTTTAAGTCGGATGACGGTCGGCGTGGGAGCGACTACGGGGCGACGACGGGTGGTGGGGGCTGGGGGGTGTGTGTGTGTCAGGGAAGGGCGACGCGGCGACGCGAAAAAAAGATTGGCTCGTGAAATATCGCCGAGAGTGCGATGACAAACTCAACGATCGAGCTAAGTCTCCCCCAACCCCACCCCCGCTCTCTTATTTTTATCCATCGGAGAAAATCACAAAGTAAGATATCTTTAGCGGTACCGCGGGCGCATGCGTGCTCTCCTCGGCTCCCGACCCCGCGTCCCCCACCACCCGTCCCAGCGCTTATACATCGCTCGCTAATTCCAGTGGCGTTGGCGAACTCGCCAAATGAATTTCTTCCGCTCGCCGTTCCGACCTCTCCGCTCACCACCCCGTCCGTCCCCTGCCGCGCAACCCCTCCCCCCCGCAGTCAACAGGGCTCCCCGATATCGCCGCGACGGACTATTTAAATCGGCCGGACGGCCTCCCCGGCGACTGACAGGTAGAAAGGGAACGTTCGGCACCACGGCTGGAACGACCATCCCTCTCCCCCTCCCCCTCCCCCTCCCACCCTGCACGTACTCGTTCGCCTCCGCGTGTTTCGCGTTTCCAAAACAATGTATCCGCTCGACGTTCGTTCGACGTTCGTTCGACATCCGTTCGCCGGGCCATCCTCCGCTCATCCGCAGAATTATCCGCTCTGAGCGACGGTCAAGCGTCTAATACGAGGGCGGGAGGGGGAGCCGAGGCTCGCTGGGAGGTTTCGCGCTCCTCTACCCCGGGTCGTCGCTGGGGGGTGGTCGTCGGGCCATACTTTTAAAAGAAGCTCGCATAAATTGCGACGGCCAGGAGTTAAAAGCAGTCTTAAATTACGTGCCGTCGAGTTTCCTGATGAATTGAGTGCTCCCGTCCCGGCGCAGCCGTGGAAGTCGGCCCTTTCACCGTCTCCCGCAAGCTGCTGCATTATACATTGTTTTTACGGGGGCGCGCACGTGGTAATTGCAGCGGTCCTCGCTCGCTACTGCCAATCCAACGGCTCCATCGTACCGACTCTCCTCCCGTATAAATTGCTCGTTACGGCCGGTGCTCGGGGGTGGTGGTGGGGGTGGTGCTGGTCGGGGGTGGTGGTGGTCGGGGGTGGTGGTGGTGGGGGTGGTGGTGGTCGGTGGTGGTGCTACCGCCGTTGCCCCTTCCGATGCTGGTGTTGACGAGATGCCGGTGACCCTGTGCCCTGTTACCTGTGCTTTATACCCCCCCCCACCCCTCCACCACCCCAAATAACCCCATGCGGCATAGCGCAGCCGGCCCCCTGACCTTTAACGGAGCTTTAACGGAGCTTTAACCGAGCTTCAACGGAGCTTTAACCGAGCTTCAACGGAGTTCAAAGCGAGGGGCTGGGCGAGTGTCGCGACCGCGGCTCGCCTTCGTTCGTTCAGGTAGGGCGTACCTCCTGGCAGGGACAAGCCGTGGCCGTGGCTGGACTTCCCAGAAGCGCATACGACGCGGCCGAGATGACTCGTAAGCGCGTAAATCTTTGCTCCGCTTCTCTTTCCTTCGTCTTTCCTTCCTCCTGCCCCTCCGCCGCCTCCTCGTCCGCCAAGATCCGTCGAGCCGTAGCCTGCCCCTTCCGCGCAACCCCCTACGCGTCGACCCCTTCCCCGCCCGTAGTCCCATCAGCCTCCACCGCCGCCTCCACCGCCGCCGTCACCGCCGTCCACGCCGCCGTCACCACCGCCTCCTCCTCCTCCTCCTCCTCCTTTGTTTTTTCTATATAGCCGCGTATTTTATACGCTTTTTGAAATTCTATCTGATCCAAGCCGGCTGATTTATATGCACGATGATGGTAGACACGCGTGCCGGCACTACCAAGGAACCTCGGTAGAGGCCGGGACTGCCGTCGTATCTGGGGGTATGATCGGGCCGCGCGACAACGGCTAAACAGAAAGTAACTGGGTTACCTCTCGTCGTTTTATTCGCCGCGGCGGCTTCGGCCCGGCAGACTTTCGAGAAAAAGCTCGCGGTGCCGCGTAAGCGGGTAAGCGGGTAAGCGGGTAAGCGAGCGAGCGGCGAGGGGACGGGCGAGGGGACGGGAGTCCCGGCCCTCGCATCCGAGATACGTTATTGTTCTTGGAATGATTCCAAATAAAGATTCCGCGCGAGCGCGAGCGCGCGCCCTCGATCCGCGGCTTCACGGCCGTCCAACAAGTAAACGCTCGTGGTATTAGTAAGCACGTGTAATAAAATCCTTTTGACGATCCTTTCCAGTCACACTTGACCCGACTCGACGGTCCCGCCCCCCTCTCTCTCTCTCTCTCCGTCTCTCTCTCCGTCTCTCTCTCCGTCCGTCCCTCGACTCTATCGGTCTCGAAATATCTCGCTGAAATCTCCTCAACCCCCCAACCCCCCAACCCTCGGGAATTAATGACTTAATTTTTGCCGAATGCCCGCTTAGGCACTTCATTAAATCAGTCGGCATTGGAATCAGCTCGTTCCACCGCGCCATCAGCCACACTTTATACGGTACCGGGGGGAGGGGGCGGGAGGTGCAAAGATTCGCGCGCGCGCGCGGTGCCCCACCTAACAAAGCCAAACTCGGGACCAACGAAAAGCCAAAAGTCCAACGAAACGGGGACGGAACCGGGACGAGAGCCCGACCGAGGTGACCAAGGGAGAGAAAGAAAGAAGCCTGCCCCTCTAACTCGTCACTCTCTCTCTCTCTCTCTCTCTCACTACGTCTTTCTCTGTCTAAGGACCGCGTCGCATCTCGCGGGCCATTTCGCATTAGCCACGCGATTATCATACTTTCCTTTCTGAATCTGGACATCATAAATTTGATCTCGTTATCTCGTTTACGGCTTCGCGGTGCAGCGACTCCGGGAACGGCCGAGCGGCACGGGGGCGGTGTGAGGGGCGGTGTGAGGGGCGGGGATGGGGGGTGGGTTGGTCTTGGCGGGACCGCGCTCTTGAAAACAGGCGGATACGCGGTGTGCGTGTGAGATAGAGGGAGGGAGGGAGGTCCCGAGCTTCTCCGCGATACCGAAAAGAAGGAAAGATGGAAGAAAAGAAAGAACGAAGGAAGGAAGGAAGGTAGGAAGGATGGTGATGAGCGCGGAGAAGGCGAGGCTGCGAACGAAGGAAGGAACGAAGGAAGGAACGAAGGAAGGAAGGAAGGAACGACCGGCACCAGCACCACGAGCACCAAGAGAGACACGCTGCTCTCGACGAGGGCCAGCCAGGACCAGTCGTCCGTGATGCATGTCTCTCTCTCTCTCTCTCTCTCGTGGCTCACGACAGTCGGCTAGTGCCCGGGCCCGTGTTGTGTTGGCATCAGGCTTCTTCCCTCTATCGCGGTAATCAAATCACCGGGTATAAATTTCGCATATGCGCAGTTATGTGCACCGCTCTACCCATAATCGCGTCTACTGTGTCGTCAACGTACTTATTCCCTTCAACTCGAATGGCCTTTTATGAGCGCATTCGAATACTAAATTGAAGAATGCAATAAAATATAAAACTTTTCTCTCTCTCTCTCTACATTTTTTTTTTTTTTTTGTTTTTCCTTCCCTCCGTTTTTAAAACGAGCGTGAAATTGTATGGGCCTTCTTTTATTCATCGTCCTTCGTCAAATAAAACCTTAAATATATGCTGCTTACCAACGCGCGTATGACCTCGTATTTAATTGTAATAAGCCCTTAAATATTTGTTACGCGTATCGAGTGCTCGGAGGGATTTTCTTTTCGAGTCTCCGCACTCGGCACTCGGCACCCCACCCCGACCCCTTGCCACCCCACCGCCGCCACGGCAACTTTTATTTGTATTTAAATGTCGACTTTTTATTCAACTATAAAAAATATCTTTACCACGTCGTTGGGAAATAAAGTTACCTTCTCGAAATGAAGGTGCGCGGCGTTGTCGAGTAACTAAAAACTTCTTATTATCAGTTACACTTGAAATGATAATTAAATGAATAATTTAAATAAGACCCTGAGACTTTCTCAATTTTATCATTTTCACTTTACTCTCGAATGCCCCTTATACATACATACATACATACATATAAATACCTGCAATACATGATACGTTAAATTATTATTTAACGAAAAATACCTATTTACCAGGAAGTAATAGTTTCCTTTTAATGAGCCTATTGTTGCTGTTTGCTGTTATCCTTTGTATTTTGTATAAAGGACTTAAATCCATTGGCGATTAATTAACTAAAAAACGATTAAAATATATCGTTCGCCGTGCAGTCAAGGATTTATAATACAAGCTCGGAAGTCATGGTATCGCTGTATTCAAATGATATGACCTTGAATTACAAGCACTCGGCTGAGCGCCGGCATTCCAGTTGATATACGTACGTAGACAAATACGCAGTATAATTATGGAATAAAAATAAAGGTAGCGCTGCAGCCGAGGCAGCGTATTACATGTAATTCTCTTTATATTAGTGCAGGCGATTAGCCATCGCCGTTATAGTTTCATAGAACGACCCGTTCCTGAATACTTTATTAGAACATAATTTATTTTATAATTTCCCTGGGAATCTTAAACGTACTCGAACTGCAAGACTCGCACTCGCACTCCCCTCTCCCTCTCCCTCTCACTCACTGAAATGGGGGAATCAGCGTTAAGCGAGGAGTAATGTAAATTTATATTATAGCTTTGAATTTCTTTTGGTAAATGTGTAATTCCGCGGAATTATAAGCTTGATAAGACAAATCCAGCCTCTTAAATATTTTTTCTAATCGTAAATAATGGCTGCAAGGACATGATGACTATTGCAAAAATAATTACGAATTAAATATTACAGTTGTACGGATGTACAGCGGATGTTGGATATGGTGCGCATTTTTTACTATCCCCGTTATCGTTGCTTCTTTTTTTTTTTTTATTCTAATTCGTACAATGAACATACAAGTTCATAAAGGTTTTGCCAAGTAGTCCGTAGTTGTCCGCTTAGGCAATAAGGAACAAATACTCCCGCCAAATATATATATTAATCTATTAAATAATCAATAATAGTAAGGATGAAAAGGGCAAGGCCGATAGTAGGGCGGGGAGTGTTAAATAAGGATAGGGATGAGCAGGAATGAGGTAGGAGGGCTCGCGAGCTCCGTATCGGAATTTTTATAAACGAAAAAACGTAGGATCTTCGCCTACGTTCGCCACAATAAGATGAATAGCAAAAAGAAATGAATAAATAAAAAAATAAATGAATAAATACGCAGAATAAACGTGAAAAATAATGAAATTACGGGGCAGAGGAGAGGGAGGAGAGTTATTTAAAGAAGCTGCGAGATGATAATAGCGGAGCGAGCGAGCGAGGGGGGGGGTGGGAATGAAAAGGGACACAGGTTATAGAGGATAAAAAAAAAAAAAAAAAGAAAAAAAAAAGAGAATCGGGAGAGCTTTGACTCATCGCGAAACGAAGAAGAAAGGAGTCACACCCAAAGAGAGCATGCGTTCGGTTATAATGGGCGACTACGTTCTGAACTCCGGTCTGAAGGGCCGGAAGTCGACCGCCGCCGCCGCCGCCGCCGCCGCCGCCGCAGCCGACGCCACCGCCGCTCCCTCCCCGCCCCCTGCCCCCCCAATAACCAAGCTCTCGACTCGCGGCAGACCGAGCCGAGGTATCGGGCCTCTCCCCCCGAGGCTCCCACCCCCGTCTGCCCGTCGCCTCCTTGTGCGCGCGCGCGCGCGCGCTGTCCCGGCCCTTCCGATCGTCCCGAGGATACCCGTGACCGCGCGCTCCGTATCCACGCCGTTAATAATGCCCGCGGCCGGGCGACGAGGGGACAGGGACAGGGCGTTACGCGGCCGACGTGGGCGAGGCCGAAATCCCTCCTCCCCCACCCGGCTAGAAGGTCTGGCCCCCGGCGGGTTTCTAATGCGCGGCCTCTAGTCCGCGCCCTCGATCGACACGATCCGCGACGCCGACGACGACGACGACGACGACGACCCAACAACGACGAGGTACACGACTGACTCCTCAAGCTTTAATATTTATAACGTTATTGTTTCGGTCGTCGCTGGGCTGCTCGGTAATGGGGGGGGTGGAGGGGGAAGGGGGGCTCGGTAAAACTCGCATACTTCGACCGGCTTTATTGGCACGTGTACGTTTTAATAACGAGCCGCGAAGAGGGGCTTATCGGGTGGTAGGGGGGGTAGGGACCGCCCGCCCACACCGAGTCGTGTCCCCGAGCCTCTTATATCGGGTACAATAATTTATCAGCAGGACTCGTTTCTCACCTCGAGGTTGAGACGGCGTCCTCGACGGCTCGCCCGGCCCTCTCGTCTCTCACCTCGACCGGATACGCGAGCGTTCCTCGACGCGGTTATTGGGGTTATTGGGCATGGGGATGGGCATGGTGATGGGCACGGGGATGGGGACGGGGATGGGGACGGGGATGGTTGAGGACGCGGTGGGCGGTGGGTGTTGGACGCCTTGGACCGGCGTACCGAGGATGATAAATCATAATTATCGTCGTGGCGAGCGGTAGCCGAGCGCGGTGTCCGGGAGTCCCATTAACGGCAACAATGCACCGACCCGAGGAGCTCGAGACGACGTTGTTACCGGAGCTGGCTTTCCTATTCATCGGCCCGAGGTCGATCATCATGGACAGCCGGACGTGTAATACGAAAGTAATGATTCGCCCGAAACTCGTTTAGCTCGGAGCTTCCATTTCACCGGGGCCATTATTAATCTCTCCTGAATACTTACCTCGACACTACGCAACGGACAATGTATTACGACGACGAGGGGTGTGGGGGTGTGGGGGTGGAGGTGGAGGTGGTTGGAGGGAGAAGGGAGAGGTGAGGGATAATTATTGCTACCGACAATGACTTACGATTATAAATTAATGTCTCACTCGTTCTCGACGCCCGTGGCCGCGTTCACGTCACCTGCCCCCGCCTACCCCCACCGACAACCCTGGACGTCGTAAAGGAAGACGACGTTAATCGATATTGTATTTTGACTCCAAGGATCGGAAAGGCCCCAATAACCCCAACAATAACCGTCCGCGCAACGCAGCCAATGCGACTAATCGGCCGAGATTAATTCCAGCAGCTCTTGTTCATTTCCGCTTTCGGCGTCGATCGCCGATTACGAATTGATCCTCTCATTGCGCTCACGACGTCCTCGTACAAAATTATTATAAAAATAATTATGGGCATTTCGTTGTTCGGAAGGGGGAGAACACGATGGATGGGCTTGCTTTGGGAAAGGTAGGGCCCGTGATCGCGGGCGGTGGTTATTGGGGCGGAGGAGGGGGGGGGGGGTGAGCAGTAGGTAAGAGCGAGCCACGAAAAGGGATAAGCGCGGGGATAAGCGCGGGGATAAGCGCGTCGATGCGTTCATCGACGCGGGTTTGTTTATGGAGGCCCGAGGAAGATGAAAACGTCGAACGTCGGGCGTCGCTCGGAACATTGGAGTGCAGAGCTCGTTATAAGAAGAATTCGTCGAACGGAGTACTCGAGGTCGATTGGAAGGCTTGAGCTGACGAGTGCAGTATACTCGACCAGCTTCCTCTCGAATGAGAAACATCGAGACGCTCTGTGTGTGTCTGTGTGTAGCGAGAGAGAGAGAGAGAGGGGGGGGGAGGGGGTCGAGAGTCATCAGCGCCCACACGAATCAAAACTTGGAACACGTTCGCCGTGATGTTCAGGTCCAGGAGAGATGAGATATTGGAAGGAGGAGGGGCGAGGGAGTTGGCGAGAAAAGAGAGAGAGAGAGAGAGAGAGAGAGAAAACTCGTGCAGTTTGTGAATAGGTGCGCGCGCGCGCGCGCGCGCCTGCTCTTGTGACAGGGAATAAATAAAATAGTGACGAAGCGTAATATAATGTATCCGGGGGCAGGCCCGGGCTCTTTAAGGGAGCAGCGGTACTCCTCGCGAGCTCCTCCTCCGCACTCTCGAGGAATGAGCAGCTCGGCTCGAGCCGAGGATTAAAAAGATGACGGGACGTCGAAAATCGAATAAGAGAGGAGTCAAAAGCTCTTTCACGGGCGTTGACATCGGACGCCGCGATACAAACGATAAGTCGAAAGTTATTCAGGCGTGTCTCTCTTCTCGCCTGCTTCCGCGCCACCTTCCCTCTCAACCCCCCCTCCCCCGTACCGCGTCCCCGTCCCCGCCCTGACCCTCCTTCCTTCGCTCATTAACAATGATTTTCAAATGTTAACGACTGTCGACGAAACGTTATTAACGCTCCTTTCGATTTTAATGTCCCTACGTGGGGGATCCACCCAACGCCCCACCCGACGGCCCACCCAACGACCCATCCAACGACCCATCCGACGCCCCACGTCCCGGACCCGCACGCGTACAATGTACGGCGACGTAGAGCTAATGAGGTGGGAAGCGAAGGATTTTCTAGTAATAACGAGCGTCTAGCAAACCATTCAACGTCCCAAGGTCGAAACTAATCGAAGATGACGAATCACATCTGGGCCACGAGATGCTAGACGGATATATAGATATATAGATAGATAGATAGATGAGAGAGAGAAGGGGGGCGGCTATTGTCATTAATAAAGATCAGTTTAAGTGTTTAAGTGAGCCATCGAAGAAACTTCGAAGCCCAGGACTATTTACGTTATGGGAACGAAAATATAATATAACAAATGGATAGGTCCGGGTACGTGCGTCGATATAATTATAGAGGGAGTGTCAAAGTATAGCTCGGATTTCGGAGTTGAGCTTGGGCCTGTGGGTGAGGTGGTGGCCCCGGTCGGGTGTTTACATTGTGTCAGGGTATTCGCGATGCCCGGCCAGCCGAAATTTGATTGCCGACCGAAGACTCCTCCATCGGCCGATATACCCCCCCATCCTCCCCATCCTCCTGCTCCTCCTCCTCCACCCACCCATCCACCCATCCACCCATCAGGAGTCCGAGCAATAATTTCGAACGGAAAAGAATTCGGGACCACCGAAGGTGAGGACCAGCGACGGGACCTCGCGATCGTCCGGTGGTCCACTGCCGAGCTCTTCCTCTCCACCCCACTCCACACCTCACCCCACCCCACTCCACCCCACCTCAACCTCAACCTCACCTCAACCTAAACCTCACCGCGCCGATCGTCGCTTCTGGGCCTCGTCCGCTCCGTCCCGCCCCGGCCACCGCTACGCATACCCACCGCTCGTCATCCCCCTCTTATCCCTGTCTGACGTGCGTTTGTAGGAAATAACGCGTAGGTCTCGAACGCTCGAGAGCCGCGAGTATCGAACGGATGTCTCAAGGAGAGGAGTCCCATTAATTGCAGTTAAAATCCCGTCGAATGACGTGGAAATAAAAATTAAAGCCCGTCCCCCGATAACCCCAACTGAACGTCAAGAGTTTTTTTTCCTTCACCCACGACACCTTATAACTCCCATAACCATTATTGTTATTATTGTCATTGGGTGTGTGGGGTGGATGGAGGGTGGGGGTCAGTCAGTATTGTTGTTGTTATTGATTTTAAACGCTGCTCGTCCGTCACACCCTTCGTTGATTAGTTTAGCTCGGGTCTCACGGTGGCACTGCCCATTACTCTTCACAAAAAGCCCCAAAGTCTAGATAAATAAGACGAGGCTGAGACGAGTGTCGTTTAGGCCCCGGAATACCCGTGCAGCTACCCGCACCCGCACCCGCACCCGCACCCGTGCGTCAATCGACCTGAAAATTCGAGTCGCGACAGATCTCGAAAGCATTTTTCAACATCCAGCATCGTTAATCACGCGTTAGCGGTGGTGCCGAGGTGTCGTCGGCGGTCGTTCCCCCTGCCTCCCGACTCCTCCTGACCCCCACCACCACCACCACCACCACCACCACCACCGCAGTCGACGAAGCGAGCCTCGTTCACGAGCTCCGGGGGCAAATAAGCGCGGATTCGATCATTAGTCGTGAGGCGCGAACTGCTTTGATCCGCCCTCGAATGTTGACAGGAGAGTTCGTATGAAAAAGGAAAAAAAAAGGAAACAAAAAAAACAAAAAAAAAAAAAAAATGGAGGAAGGAGGAAGGCTATAGTGACCTTAAGAGCCGAGGGGACGCGCAGCCCATGGGCTTTTATAAATGAATTTTCTGTCAGTCCGGGAAGGTGTCAACGAGGGACCGGCCGACAATTATCCAGTCAGCGTGAAACCGATCCATTGTTTATCCCTTCCCCCACCACCCCAGAGTGGAGTGTCCGTACCCCCCCGCTCGGCCCGCAACACCGTCCTCGGGCCGCGGAGGCCCAACCGAGCCAAAGAGGCAAAGAAAGTAGTGAGCAGGAGCTGAACTCGTCGATCGAACTCGACCTACGGCTAAGGCCGTGGGTAAGGGCGGGGGTAGGGGCGGGGGTAAGGCCGCCCGTGCATTAAAAGCATTCCCGCGTAAGAGCACCACCCGCAGCTAATCGCGCCACGGACATAATAAATCGCCATCCGTCCAAGTATCGATCATCCGCGAATCAATATTAATCACGCCCGGCTTTAGTAATAATCGAGGCGAGGATCGGCCGGGGCCGGGGCCGGGGCCGGAAGCCGGGCCTTTTCTCCGCTCCGGGTTCACAACAACTCCCTGTACGGGGGTTCGTGGTAAAAGGATGAGGAGGATGAGGAGGAGGAGGAGGATGGGTGAGCTCGAAGCCGGTCGAGGGAGCTGCGCGCCGATGACGCGGTTCGATCGGCTCTCCCGGGCGCGCGATCGCCGATGCCGATAAGCACGATCCCATTAATAACGCAGCCGTGGCTCCTCGGCATCGAGTTCCCGCGCCGCGCGTAACTCGAAGGCGGGGTCCGGACCTGCCTAGGCTGAGCTCGGCGGGGCATTCCGGTAGCCACGCCGAGGACCAATAACGCAAGCGTTAAAATATGGTAATCGAGCCTGAAAATCGGCAATCGACGACTTGACAAACGATGCCTCTGTGCCCTCGAGACTCGGACCACCTACCGATCCACGCGCCTTTTTGCCTTCCCGTCTTGGCTGCCACTTTGCCCGCTGCTCCCTCTCCATCTTCTCTGGGGGGGGGGCTCAACCCCCCCGCCCGTCCCTTACCAACCGCCCTCGCACCGCTCCTCCATCATTTTTCCTCTCTCCTTGCTCCTCTCCTTGCTCCTCTCTCCTGCAGCCTTACCGCAGACCACCCACCCCACCCCACCCCACCCCGTCCCACTACTGCCAGGTAGGCCCGGCCGATCATTTATTACAATCGCGTCCCTCTGATAACAGTCGATCCCCGGCCCTCCTGCTCCTCCCTGCCCCCTGCCCCGTTGACCCCTGCCGTCCCTTCCGAACCCCAATAACCCCGGGGCACCCCGTATTCATTATTATTTTACAGATTGCGGAAACTTACTCGAAAATGCTTCTATTATAATTAATTTAGATTTCCGTCCATTAATATTGCTGATGCTGATGCTGCTGCTGCTGCTGCTGCTGCTGCTGATGCTGCCGAGGCGATCGAGCCTTGGCCGATGTCCAAATAAAAAAGAGGCCGTCCCGGCCGACTCTTGATCTCCGATCGCCTTAGGATGCATATAAAATTGATTAGAGAATCGAGCGCGGCTCTGCGGCCTTCGAATAATATCCCTGCATACCAATGGTTATTATACACGGGACTCGGGCGCGCGCTTCCTCGCTTCTTTGCCCCCCTTGATCGCCGTAGCCATCACCGTGGTCAGAGCCGTGGCCAGAGCCGTGGCCAGAGTCGTAGACGTCGGCTTTCTAAAAATGTCCCGATACCTTATTTGCATGGCTGAATTTATTATAGCCTCTCGGGTGTTCCGAATTCCTGTATCGATAAAGCGCAGGTTCTGCCGCTCCGCGATATTCCCCGGCCGCCTGCCCCCACCTGACGACCCCTCCCCCCCAATAACCTGCCCGAGGAAACTCAAGGATTTCGAAAGTAAAAAAAAAAAAAAAAAAAAAAAAAAAAAAAAATAGTGCTATTCGCCCGTCCAACGCAACGCAACGCTGTCGTGTCTCCTACATCGACGTCCCTAAGAATTATAATTCAGACAATCCTTTTATCTACTTAACGATGCTCCCTCCCTCTCTCTCACTCCCCCCTCTCACTCTTCATTGGCTTCGATTTTTTTGTTTGTTTTTTTGTTTTGTTTTACGCGCACTGATGCTTCTCTCGATTGATGCAATAATGCTCGCAATAACTAACGAGACCTCCGGCTTCGTATTATATTCGTCACTCTCTTATCGCATTTTATTATTCAATATAAGTTCAGAGAGAGAGAGAGAGAGAGAGAGAGGGGAGTGGGCGAAATAAAGAAATCGACCTTAGGATCGCTGAGGCCGGGAGATAAAAGGGATGCGCGACCGCAGGACGCTAGTAAAGGAGCCTTGTTACTTATAAAACTCACTCGAAAAGATCGAAATTACATTTGCCGCAGAGGGGTTATTGGTGGGGGGCAGGGGGAAAAAAAGGAGAAGGATTTTTCTCAATAAAGCTTTCGGAGAGTTTTAACTCGAGCGCAGGAACGAGAGAATGGGATGGTAGGCATGGGAATGTATATACCTCGAGTGAACCTCGAGGATGGGTCCGGAGGATGGGCGACGTACTTCTATACGTGTATTGAGTGGCAGTGCGCGCGCGCGCTAGTACGTACGTACGTGTACGTAAACGCATATACAGGTTGGAGAGCGGCTGAGTGGGTGAGCGAGCGAGGGAGTGAGAGAGAAGGACGTTCTCGTAATGACGGGACATAAATAACTCGGACATTTACGCGCGCATTGATTTAAGCAAACTAATGATTTCACTTTGACCGGCCGGCGGGTAAGACCCGCAGACACAACCGCCGACTGACTGTCATATTGACATTTATATCCGCACGCGTAATTTACATGTCTACGAATGACAATTATGTCGCTCGTCTACCTCAGAACGCGCGCCTCCGTGACTTCCAAAGATGCAATTGCACCGCGTATTCTAGCAATTATTGTTGCACGTTGTTGAAACGGCCCGTGTAACCTATAAATTTTCTTAGATTAAATGTTATCTCTAATAAAGAAAACGAATGAAAGTAAGAGAGAGAGAGAGAGAGAGAGAGAGAGAGAGAGAGAGAGAGAATGAACGAACGAACGAATGAATGAAGGAAGGAAAAACAACAACACACTCTGTATAATTGCCGATAGATACGTCATTAAAATGACCCTTATTGCGTACTTTATTTCCTCTCAATGAGTGGTAAGGTAAATGCATGAATAGACGAGGGCATAAAGACACGGGGAATGAGCGTGTCACGTGACGTTTTGATTTATGTAGAAAGAAAGTCTAAAACTTGTGATCAATTTGAAAGCCAAGTGCCCGGCTTAACATGATCATAAAATTTCATTTAATTTATTTATTATTCTTACTGGCCGTACGTGTTTGGTTTCTCCACTTTGTTTCAACTTGCACTCCCTCGCATTCGCTAGATCCTCTCCTCCCATCCCCCTCCCTCCTCCCCCGACCGAATTGCCAACACAATGAAGCAAAAAACAAAATCACATTATATATAGATAATTCTAAAACGTCCTCACACGGGCCATTACAAACTTTTCAATATTCTTGCAACAGTAATAATAATAATGAATAATAATAATAATAAATAATAAATAATAATAATAAATAATAACGACGTATTAAATATGACGAACGAATGTAATCTGACTTTGCAGACGGTGGCTTAAGAAACATTCGCAATGTAAACACAAACAACTATCTGCTCATTATTATTATTATCATCATCGTTATTATCATTATTATTATTATTATTAATGTAAAAATACGTAAACGTATGTAGGATCGGAGGGAATGTCTTTATAAATTCAGATTCAGATTCTAATTTGCAACTCGTTAATTTGCCGGGCACGTGAGCAATTAAAAATTCATCAAATTATTCAGATGAGCATTAATCCTCCCCCCCCCCCCAACAACTCAAACACATGCATTAGAAATGTTTTTAAATTTCTTATTTAATTTTAAATGCCTAGCCATCAAGCCCAGTGATATATACCTCACCGTTGTAATAATCCTTCGACTGGAATAATAAAAAGTAATTGATTTATTATTAATTAAGTTTATAAATAATGTAATTTACATTTACTTTCCAAAGCATTAATTGTTCCGTCTGCCCATTAACGAACGCGTAATTTCAACAACAAACTACACGCACACCATTCAAGCTCATATGTATATATATATATATTATCTGCTTATTATGGAATAGTTAAATAGTATTAAATATTGACCCGAACACTTGCCTCGTAATTTCTATTGTACTTAACGTGTAGTAAATAATTCCTCTGCATTGCAAAACATCGTAAAATAATCTCACAGAACATTCGTAATCACATAATGTACACTGATTTCTAATAT
The DNA here is from genome assembly GCA_018883505.1 of Ceratosolen fusciceps. NCBI lineage: Eukaryota > Metazoa > Arthropoda > Insecta > Hymenoptera > Agaonidae > Ceratosolen > Ceratosolen fusciceps. Next base: position 747,683 of record RCIC01000026.1, read on the forward strand.
TATTAATATTTAATTCTGTAAAACAGGAGGCGGATTTTACGTTTTACCTTTAAAACGTATCGCATTATTAATTGAGGAAAAAGAAAAATTTCCAATTTTTAATCAATTACGTACATCTGAATTTCGTCTTGATTTCTTTTCTTTCCCCCCCCCCCATACGAATTACTATTATGCGAATAAAGAAAATCAAAAGGCATTCGTTATTAATAATATGTATTAGGAATTTCTTGAGTCTTGAAATTGAAATAAAACTATTAGCGACGCTCAATGTAATTGAAAGAATTTAATGCTCATGTATCTCTAAGTCTGCTTGATTTATTATCTCAATATTGAATATACACGTGACGCGTATGGGTGCGCGCTGACAGATCAATAGCAGACTATAAATTATGGTAGGATTAATCGAACGTCCGGATAATAAAAAGTTTTTAAAAATAATTACGCGGACTAAGTTCTTCTTGCGGTCAGATATTATGCTTATGACTCTGGTGCATAAAATTGCAATTGAATATATTAAGGCTCGAGTGATATGACGTGTAGAGTACCGATTTAATATTTAAATGAGACACAGATAGCGTCATATGCGTATACATATATATATATATGCGTATATATATATATATTGCAGAAGCGCGTAGATTTCATTGAACGTTATTACTTTTCAAATATCCGGAAGTAAAAGCACGTCACCGGAATGTCTCTGCCGACGTTGGGAAATCCAGGCGCTCCGTACGCGATACAATATGAAAAAGCACGTCTCTGTGGACGTGTACCTCTTAAGGGTGTGGGCAAACGTAAGAGTAGAGAGGGAGACGTACGGATAAATAATGAGGGACTACGTGGAGAGAGAGAGGGAGAGAGAGAGAGGGAGAAAGAGATCAAGGCTAGCGGACGTGAGAGAGACGTAGAGAGAGAGAGAGAGAGAGGGGACGGGAGGAAGCATTCGGTTAGCTGCAGCGTCCGATAAGTCTGAAAGGTCTGAGCTCGAGGAGATGACATTGACGGGCTAATACTCGGGACTTAAAACGAAGCTTAACTCATCCGTCAGTACGCGATACATACTTAGTGTATTTGCCTAAGTCGGATTCACATTGGACGCCAGAGGAGCGTTTCATTTTCCTCTCTTCCTTTCCCGTAATCTTCCTTGAATTTTCTCTGCCACTTTTAATGCGAGTAACCCTATACCTGCCTCCCTTCAGCGCCCCCCGCCAACCACCCTTCAGCGCCCCCAACCCCAACCCCCGCCGACCACCCTCCGGCGCCCCGGCCTCGTCCGTTATTCAGATAATATATGCGCTGTCGTGATCCCGAGGAGCCGATTGGTTATTGGGGGAGCGCGGCTGACGGGGGACGCGGGAGCAGCCGGATCTCTCGGAGCCGCGGAGCAGTCGCCGTGGAACGATGGAAAATCATTGGGGAGTCGGGTCGGGGGAGGCCAAGGGCTCGGATCGATGATTTCCCCGGTAGCCGACGCTCCCCAATAATACCTGCTCGGCCGACCTACATTTTCCACCGCGCACGCATCCTCTCCGCTCTCCGCACGCTCCAAGTCCAATACATACATATATATATCTACGCACGCGCTCACGCACACGCACACCGACACGATATATGTATATATATATAGAGAGAGAGAGAGGGAGGGAGACGACGAGCGGTAGGTAGGGCACGGAGGCATAATAAGCCCTTATCGTTCCGCCAACAAATGAATATTCTATGCCGCTTAAGCGTATGCCTCAGCCGCTCGCTGTCCCCGGCGTCCCTTAGACGCAACTTACGTCGAGCCTGCCCAGCCGCCGCCGCCGCCGCCGCCGCCGCCAGCGCGTTCCGACCGACCGACCGACCGACCGACCGAGAGGGGAGGGAGGGAGGGAGGCGCGTGCATCCGAGTCGAGTGATTAATCGTTAGCCCGAATGGGCCCGAGCGAACCGGCGGCCGCCCCCCCCCTCGCGCCTATGCTTACCTACGAACGGCTCCACGAGCGCTTCCCGGGGACGCGTAACGACATTACGTCGGACACGTTAGGTTCGGCCGACGTACATAAGCCGCGGCCGGACTTGCCTTGGACGTGCCGACGATTCCCATAGATCCGTCCTCTCCTCTTTTTTTTTTTTTTTTTTTTTTTTTTACGGATAAGGATAAGGATAAGAACGACAGTCGATCCAGTGGGCTTGAGCCGCGGTCACGAATTACTCACGGAATGAGTAATTTTTGCTAGAGACTCTCAAGTGTCGCTGCCGTGGAAATGAAGTAAAAGAAAGAACGAAAATGGGGGGTCTGCGGATGCCGAAGGTCGAACGGGTGCGATAAGTCGTGCCCCCCACCCCACCCCTCCGGTTAAAAATGCTTTACGATGTCGTATTTTAAGCGACGTTATCTTGAGAGCGGACGAGGATGCGAAATAACGCGATCAATTATGGAAATCATGGGGTAATTGTGAATTGGTGGGGTGGGTGTAGGGGCGGGTAGGGGGGCGAATCGCTGGATCAATGGAGTCGGTCGTTCGGGCAGAGCGTAGCCCAGCCGCTTAAATAAAGCGCCACGGACGGCGAGTTTGGCTGGCTCAGCCACGCGAGAGGTAATCGTGGGCTGGTTGAGCGGGCCAGCGTGGAGGCTGGGATGGGCGCCAATCGGAAAAACCTCACTTGGAAGTAGGGCCATTACGGCTTTACGGATACCGGCCGTCGGAGGCCGATTGGGGTTATTGGGCTCCAGAGGCAATGATGCCACCAAGCCCAACGTCAAAGGGAACTAAAAGTCACGGGCAGCCGAAGCGGGTACAGTGGTCGTGGGTAGAGAGAGAGAGGGGGTCGAGGGCGGGGGCGGGTGGGTAGATGGGGTATCAAGCACGACATTGAAAGAGTAGCCGAAAACGGGGCTAATTATTTCCCGGGGCGGGGATTATTAATAATTTAAGGAAAGGCCTGGCTAAGAATGTTTAATCTTTGAGAAAGCCCGTGAGCTCGGGCTCATCACTCGTACGCGTTAAAATAAAATTCGCTATCCAGACGGGAATCGCGCGCATACATCAGGAGTCTGGCATTGTTACTTTATCCGGCGTCCGAGTCAAAAGGATCCTTTTGAGCCGCTATCAGCCGAGCGAGGGCTTTGAAAAAGCTGTGGCGGACAATGGGCTTCGGAGGATGGGGCCGGTCGGCCGGCGTGGCGGCGGCGGAGTGAGAGAGAGAGAGAGAGAGAGAGAGAGAGCGGGCGGGCGGGGACAAGATCGCAGACTCGCGCGCGCGCCACGTCGGGCCCGTCCCTCGTCGCGGGATGTAGGGGGGTGGGGGAGGGGTGGGGGACGGACGGACCCCGTCGAAGGCCGAGAGGCATCGGGAGCTTGAGCTTTATTTTCAATGGAGACCGGGTGGCGACGACGACGACTCTCAGCGAGTCAGCGGAACGGTAACGATGCGTCAGTAGCGACGCTCGCTTACGTCGGGGCTGAAGAGAGAATGGGTTAGCCGGTGAGTGAGAGAGAGAGAGAGAGAGAGAGAGAGAGAGAGAGCCGACTAGAAAGGTGACGTGGGCCGCCTCCTTCTGCTAGTTAGTTAGTCATCGGCCGGTAATTTATCACTCGTTACGTGACTGCATCCGTCGCGCGCAACGTCAGAGGGCCGCTCGGTATTCGCGATCCGCGGTTGGCCGCCGATTACATATCATTACCGTCGCATTAATTAATTAACGCGGTGTGCACGCACCTCCTGGCTATGAAAGAAAATTAAGTCGGAGACGCTCCGCTGTTCGCCGGCGAGCCGAGCGACCCTTTGATAAGGTACTAATGATTTACTTTGGCGCTAACTGACGCGCATGCGCCCCTCACAACGCCATAGAGACCGAGAGGTAAAGAGAGAGTGTAGCGAGAGAGAGAGAGAGAGAGTGTGTGAGAGAGAGAGAGAGAGCCAAGCAACATCTCCGATGGCTGCTGGTGCTAAGTGCAGACGGCGCCGAGCGCTCGGTTCCTCGATTACGGCTAAAATCCACCATAGATCCCCGGTAGCTTGGTCAAGGTGGGGGGATGGGGGGAGGGGGGAGAATCTCGTCTCGCGGATGCGTAACACGCTTGTTCGTAAAGTAAAGTAGCGTGGGTGACACACGAGCGGTGATGGACTGCCAAGCAGGTGCAGACCTTCCTCCTCGTCTTCCTCCTACTCCCCACCCCCCCCCTGCCCCTCCTTCCCCCAACAGAAGCTCGACGTTGGCGCATTTAAGCTCGGGGGCCGTCTCGGCTTCACTTTTGTCCCCCACGTGTCGTTGAACGTTAGCCGCGAGTCGGCCCTAACGACCCATGCAGGAATTCCGCGACGTCGAACCTCCACCTCCACCTCCACCTCCACCTCCACCTCCACCTCCACCTCCACCACCACCTCCACCTCCGCCTCCGCCTCCGCCTCCACTTCCACCTCGTACTAGTAAAACTACGTCCGGCTCAACGTCTCGGGCGACGCCTCGGTTGGGAATCGGCTCGCCCGGGTGAGCCGCCGGTTCTCGCCAGGTCCCTCGGTCACGTGACCGGGCAAATCACGTCGGGCTAATTCTCCTCGTGATTTGCGATGAACGCGACTGCCGGAGGGCTCAGCGTTCGCCCTCCGGCCCACATGTCCTATATTTACGATTGTTTTGTGCTCCCGTCGGCCTCGTTGTTTTACAAGTCGACACAATGATGAATGATTCCTAGCTCGCTCCTACAAGCTTGTTGACGCGTGCGCGGGGCCTCCCCCGACCTCTTCCTCTCTCAGTCTCTCTCTCTCTCTCTCTCTCAGTCTCTCACTCGCCCTCCTCTCTCCGCGTCACGTAGCCGTATATATTTTTACATGCCGCTGAGCGCGCATTCCCCGAAGCAAGTGCACGGCTTCTTGTATTAACGTCCTCTCCTATAACTCATCCTCGTCCCGGGGGGGAGGGGATGGGAGGAGAGAAAAATGTCGCCGGTCCCGCTCTCGATCTCCGAGCTCGATTGATCGTCGAATGGTCGCGGCAGCGTAAGCGGCTGGATCCGCGCGTTCTCTCGCCCGGCAGAAACCGATCGAACCCGAAGCGTCCTTTGACGGAGTGCGGCGGCGGCGGCGGCGGCGGGGCAGGCGCGGACGGCTGGGAATGCGGGGGCGGCGACGAGGTGGACGGCACCGGCGGCAGCTCGCAATCGCATTCAACGAATGGACTGGTTCAGGTGTGGGAGCGAGTACGCAAGGCAGCCGTAATCGTAAGGAGGGAGCGGCGCGTCTCGGTAAGGTCGAGGTCTATCGCGGGATGCGGGGCCGTGCGACCGGGGTGGTCCCTCGGAGCGTCGGCAGCGGCGGCGTCGGCGGCGGCTCGCCATGCAGATAAACGCGCTCGCGGCCATTGTAACGAATTCATCGCCGCCTTTGGAAACAAATGCTTACATTCGAGCGGCGCTGTTTTTGGAATGCGGAAAGATTTTCCTTGTTCAGCCGTTGCTACCCACCCCCCACCCGTCCGCCCCCCAGACCACCAACTCGCAACAACGGCCATGGGCTGCTGTCCTTATTCAGCCTCCAGCCATGGACGGCTGCGTCGACCGAAAAGTGCAGCACCAGCACCACCACACCACCAGCAGCAGCAACAGCAGAAACAACAACAACGACAACGACAACGACAACAATAACGACGGCTCGGAGATCCAGCCTCCATTGAATGACGTCCGTATTTGGTTAGCGGGCGCCGAGTAAATTGGCAAATGTCTTTCATGGAATAGCTCAGCGTTGATACTTTGGGCATCGCTCGCTGCTGCTGTAATCGGCGTTAGAAGGGAACATTGTCCAACAGCGAGAATACCTCCTCTCTCCCAATCTCTCCGGGGATGGGGGGTGGGAGGGGGTGGGAGGGCACGCGATAATAATGGGCATCATTCTATAGGTGGTTGGGCCGCGCCCCAGCAGCCCAGCAGCCCCACCCGACCGAAATACACAACCGTATTGTCCGCTACTTTCGCTCACAATTAGGCTAAGCGGGGAGGTGGCGGTGGCGGTGGCGGTGGCGGTGGTGGTGGGGCCGGGGCCGGGACCGGGGAAGGAGGAGAGTATGTAAATACGCGGAAGGTTATTTGTGGGCGAAAATAATGAGTTGTGGCGACGTATCGTCGTCCCCGCGGTTCGAAGAAGTCGCGGCGCAGTCGAGCTTAAGCGGCAAAGATTCTCACTTGTGGCACGGCCGGCTTAGCACGGCCCTCAACCTCTCTCCCTGCCCCCTTAACCCCCCCCCCGCCACGAGAAGAGGCCGCTCTCGATGGGCCGTGCCACTTCCCCGAAGCTAAATAGACCACGCGACCGAGTAATTGCAGCCGGCATCTCGCGAAGGGCAGGGAGGGATGGGAGGGATGGGAGGGATGGGAGCCCCGTCTGCGTATGTGATCGGGGACGGTAAAGGATGCGAGTGGAGAGGGGAATTTTTTGGGTCGGGCCGACGGGGGTCGCGGGTCACCGACGGGTAACGGCGACGGTCGCGGTGGCGGTGGCTGAGGCTGAGGCTGAGGCGGTGGCTGAGGCGGTAGGAAAGAGCCAAAGTTCCCTTTGATCCTGCTTATTCGAAAATATAGGCAAGTCTGGGGCGAGTCGGGAAATGCATTCGCCGATGATTTAGGAACGCGCGTAGTAGAGCAAAAGCGAAACGCCACGCGCATCCACGGTTTATTTATCGTTGGTATTAAGCTACCCCGAGAAAAATTGACCAGAACGAGCTAAAAGTTGTCAGCGAGGCACGTTATTACCTCAGCTCGGCCCCTCCGATTTATTTTCAGACGCTCTCCCGTCTCCTTTGACGCGACCCTTTATTTCCTTCCGAGAGAGAGAGCCCCCCCCCCCCCCCCCCCCTACCCGAGCCGCGGCCGTCCCGCTTCATTTCAAATAGATAACGGGCCGCGTTTGGCCGTCGCCTAAATTACATTTAAAATAAACCATTAACGCACCTTAAGGTACTTGTAATCGTGAGGTTTGAGCGGCCCGAGACGCCTACGCGTTCCATTGGATATCCAATGGCTCCGCTTTTACTGAACGTAAAAACGTAAAAACGACGGGCCGCTAATAAATCACTCGACCATTCCAAATAAATCGAAAGTCAAGTTCAACGGCACGCGACAATGACCGTTAAATCCAATCGGACATTCCAGAGAATCGCACGATGACGCTCATTATATATATATATATATATATAGACTGGAAATAAAGAAATTGAATTCCAAATATATATATATGTATATGTATATGTATATGTATATCGTTGAGCGTCATAATTATTTACTTATGCGAATGATCTAAGGAAGGCGCGACTCATTAGTTTGGCGAGCGCAGTGCGCGCACGCGCTCACTAATAATATAAAGAAGGTATTGCACGGCCTAACGGGACGTAAATGTCTTTAAGCAATTTAATTCTTAAAATTCTATGTAAGAAAAAAAAAATATATATATATATATATATAAAAAAAATTAAATGAAAAAGAGATAAAAGATGAAAATAAAAAAAAATAGAAGAATGTAATGGAGTAGCGGGACGTTCGTTGTAATTTTTCGCGCGTATCGGGTCATTCTTTTTTTTTGTAGCTCGCGGTTATTGGGGTTATTGGGGTTATTGGGGTTATTGGGGACGAGATCGGGGCACCGACTCCTGCTATTAGCGTATTGGAAGGGAAGTGCTACGAGCTCCGGGTGTATCGGGAGAGCTTATGGGGGATTAATTTCCGGGGCGGGTGTAGGCGCAGGTGGAGAGGGGAGCGGCGGAGAGTCCCGGGCAGGTTGGGACGAGTAGATGGGTGCAATCTAACGCAGCCTCGGATGCCGGCAGTGCGAGCCAGGACGAGAGGCGTAGGTAGCTTCCGACCACCCTGGCCGAGCACCGCGTCGGTAGTATCGGAGGCGTGGGCGCTGTGGCGGTCGGTTCGCGGGGTAGGGGGCGGTGGCGGTGGCGGTGGCGGCGGCGAACGCAGAAGGCCTTACACCGATAAGGGAGAGGGAAGATCGGCGGGACGATAATTAAAACGTCTATAGTGGCGCGGTTCGATTACGCGATCGAGGGTGGCTCGTCGCCGTTGGCATTGTGCGCAAGTCGTGGGCAGGGGGACGTGGCCGGAGCCGCCCCGGGGTCCGAGCGTCGTTGGTGATCCGGCGATCATCCTTTCACTTATCGACGGAATCGCCCGTGAAATTCTCTCACCTGGCTCTCCTGATCCCCGGCTTATCCTCCCGGCTGATCTATCCGACCGACCGACCGACCGACCGGACGAAGGTCCCGATAATAGATGCCGACGAGCCCAGGACTCGACTATTAGTCATTAATTGATTGGTCATACCCTCCGAAGCTCCGAGGAATCCAAGATCCAAGCCCGCCTCGCCTCGGGTGTCTCCACCTCCACCTCCACCCCCCCAAATAATCCTCTCACCCTGTATGTTTCTGCGGGGAAGCGGAGTATGAGCCCCGGGTCGGTGCCGCCGACGGAACTTTATGCCGCCCGTCCCTTACGGCAGCTATCGGCCTTTCCTGCAATTACGCAACCGATAGGGCCGCTGGCCTGGAACACCCGGCTCCACAGGCTGCGCGACTCTGACAAACAATGTGACGCGGGGAGGTAAGAGCCGCCCCCGTAACCCCAAAAGACCATTAAAACTTTTCTGGTAGCGACGTCTCCTCGGCGTCTCCTCGGCGTCTCCTCGGCGTCTCCTCGGCTAATGTAACGACATACGTCACCGAGCACCGGCAACAATACAGGACGGGCCTCCGATTTTGTTTTCAACGGCTTTGTTGGTTAGTCGGCGGGCTCACGGACCCGAACTCGGGGGCATCATCGGCATCGAAAGTCCTAAGCCGGGCCCGGGATTCATTTCAACAAGTACGTACGAGGTGGCGATAGAGCGAGGCCGAGCTACGGCGGCTCCCGGCCAGACAATAAATATCGACGGCGGGAGGGGAAGGGGGGGGTGGGGGTGGACACAGTCGCTCGCGATGACGAACTTAAGCGCTGAATCGTCGAATCCTAAATACGATAAGATAGATAAGAGAGTCGACGGCACGTGGAAATCGGCTCGGGTCGGTGCATTAAAATATTATTATTATTATAAATATTATTATTATTATTATTATTATTATTATAAAGACAAATAAGAAGGCTTTTGAGGGAAAGGTTTGAAGGAGGCCAACGAAAACAGTGCTCCTGTCGCGCCATGTGCACGGGACCGAGTACAAAGGAACGTGCGAAGGAGCGGTGGTGGTGGGGGCGGTGGGGGAGATGCGTGCAACCGAGTCGGGCAAGCCGTGGAGGGAGAGTCGCCCGCGTCAAGGAAGACCGCGTCATAAACAAAGCCAATAAAATATTACCACGCGGTCGAGACTCGCGGCTCGCGCGAACCGGACGCTCTCCCACCACGGAGCCGCGATCCCGTCAGTCGACCGATCGGCCAGCTTTCCAGGTCGGCGGACTGCTGCGTCCCCGGCTCCTGGAGGTCGTATCGAGGCATAGGATACGACTCGGATCGGCCCCGTCCCGATATCGGGAGGCCGGACGCCTCGCACCGTAAGACGCGCCCGTGGATCCGAGCCAAAGAGCAAAAGCCGGAAAAGGGTTGTGGGGGGGGGGGTAGGTGGGGGTGGAGGTCGGTGGGAGGAAGGGAGGCAGCGGCGCGGGTGAGACGCGGCAATGAGTTACCGGGCGGAGACTATAACTCGCCCGGTGATATACGGCTGCATCTCCGTACCATTTGGCAGACGTAGATATATTATACGCATACCGCCGCGACGTTAATTTATTTATTCTATAATTATCGCCGGCTATTGGTAATGGTAATGCGCGCGAGGCCGCGTTTGAATGTCCGTGGCATGGATGGGATTGGGGTTGTTGGGGGGGATGGGGTGGGTGCGCTCGAGTCGGGGTTGATGCTTGCCCGCGCCGCTGACGATGCTGATGGGGTCGGTAGTTCGGTAGGTAGTTCGGTAGGTAGTTCGGTGGGACGGGTTCGGTGGGACGGGCAGGTGGGGGACTTCCGTTGGAGGCAGTCGGAATTAATTTAGAGCGATTGATGAAACGAAAGGCCTCGGACGCGCGGCGTTAGAGGGGGAGGGAGGGGGGACGGAGGTGATGGGAGGGGATGGGAGGGTCACTCGGTCGGCAACGAAATGCCCCCTGCGTATAAGGCTTAGAATTTGGCGGGCGCGGGGATTCGAGGGGCAGCGCCGACGCCACACACCCCTCCCTCCCCCCCCGACCCGGTTATTTATTCCCTCCTGGAATAAGTAATGACATTCCGGCAGGAGGGACAGTTATTGGGGCTACCAGAGTCGAGCGATCATTCAATGATGGCTTTTCGAAATTGCGCATGACGTACGCGTTCGCTACACGTAGTGGGAGTGTATTTAAGGAGTCGCGGTCCGTTAAATATAAATGCTGTCAAAGGGTATAAATCTGGACGACGATGTAGAAATGGTGGGACTTCGGGTATTAGTTGGCCGAGCCGAGCCGGTAGCGGTAACGGTAGCTAGCTTTCAGGACATTTAGCGTCCATTAAGGGGAATTTTTTCCGGTCTGGGGTTATTGGGGTTATTGGGGTTATTGGGGTTATTGGGGTTGGCCGTAGGTGTCGTCGGTGTCGGAGGCTGGTCAAAGCACGTCGCGGTCGTCGAGTCCGCGAAAATAGACAGCCGGTGGACAGCGGGTGGACAGCGGGTGGACAGCGGTACGGTGGCGTCTTGAGGTTGTGGCGCCGCGGTCAAGGGCGGCGGGCGGATGGGGGTGGGTGGGCGTGGGATCTCGGGGACGGACGACTCGTCGGTAAGGGGGACATGGGGCCCCGGGGATGGCGTTCCGATAGCGCGGCGCGCAGGTGGCAGCGGTGGCAGCGGTGGGCGTTGTGGGTCGGGGGTCGGGGATCGGTGGTTAGGGGATGGGGGATGGAAATAATTGCGGCGGGCATTGGGGGGTGGGGGTGGGGGGGGGAACGTATGGTTAGGGACCATCCGGCGCCGGGGCGGTGAAGATGAAAGTTCCGGGCCCCCGAGGTCCGGTACCGTAGGAGACAATGGCCGCGCGTTGCTGCTCCTCTTCCCATGGGGCCCTCAAGGGGTTAAGCTCGGGGCCCGCGCATTGACGGCTCAATGGCTGGATGCCGGAGCAAGCGTACACCGACACACCCTTCGCTCGCGCAAAACATTGTATGGACGTACGAGCGTAGCCGCGAGTACGTGGCCGCAGACGTCGTTGGTGGCTGGGGGCCTCCGCATGAAGTCGTCGCTCGTATTATTTGTGACGTACACCGATACCATGTAATCAGGGCCGGGCCCCCCTCCCCTCTCTCTCTCTCTCTGCGCTCTGCGCTCTGCACCGCTCCATCGGCCCACGGCGCCCTTCACGCTATGGGAAATGTTCGTGTGTCATTAAGTAAGGTCCTCCGTCTCGTCCGGTTAGCCCTCCTCGCAGGGTGGTTACCGGTGGGCCGCGGAGGAGGTGAAGGAGGAGGTGAAGGAGGAGGGGAGGAGCGGGAGGAGGACCCGCTTCTAAAGAAAACTGATTTTATACCCTGTCCAGCCTATCATTATTCTCTACCTTGCACGCAATTCCTTTCCCACTCGCCAATGATGACCCCTTTTCCCTCCCGCCCCGGGGCCGCTTGCCACCTTTCACCCACGGAAGAGCCTCCGCCCCCGTTCCCATTCCCATACGTACCCTCACCGTCTTACCGTCAGCAGCAGCAGGAGCAGCGGCGGCAGCGGCGGCAGCGGCAGCGGCAGCATTTATTCTTCTCAATGTACAAAGATTCATGACAATGTTCCCTACATTTTACTGCGACGATTAATATTTTTAATTGTCCGCGGGCCGGAGAAGATGCCGGATGTCGCGGTGCGTTGGCCCCCATTATCGAGCGGGTGAGCGCGTGACTGCGTCAGCGAGCTCTCGTGCACCGCGAGGCCGAGGGACAGGAGCAGGGGATTAATTTCACCCTAGCTAGCGGACGATACACGCCCGACTAATGATCCACTCCTCTTATTTGACATTAATACGGCCTGCGCGCGCCTTTTATTGGCCGGGAATTAATGAAAACGCGCCTTAACGGCGGTCGGGGCGGTCGGGGCGGTCGGGCCGGGGAAAACACCACGTCGACCCGCCGGACCTTTACCTAATAAGCCGTGCCGCCCTCCAGCCCCCCGTCACCCCCCCGCCGCCCGTTTCTCATTACCGTTGAACGCGTAGCTTTGTAATTTCGAGCTCGTCTGCGACTGATTTTTGATGACGGCGATTCTTCTCTCTTACCCCCACCCCGTCTCATCACCGGACCCAAAAAGCCACTCGAGTGACTTCGTCTTGTCGCGTGCACTCGGATCCTTAGATCCGCGTCCCGCTTCCCCGTGGGTCTACTGCGACCCAAGCAGTACCAATAACCTTTGGCTTCCTCCAAGGTCATTCGATACAATAACCTTGTCTTCTACACGTACACGTCGGATTATTTTGCATTTTCCTTTCCTATTCCCCTCTGAAATTCTGCTCAAACGCCTAAGTTACGTTTTCGTTAGAGACAATCGATCGTCGTACAATATAGATCTGCAATTTAAAAGCCCTTCGTTGAAATATTTATTGTCAATAATCAATCATTCGAGGTCAATAACAGTTTGCCTCCGTAACAATACTCTCGTACACACACTAACACGTTCTTTTCCTCTTTTAACCTATAACCTACTTTTGGAGATAAGAATTACCTGGATTTATGAAGTTTTCATTTTCTTAGGTCAACAAGTTCCCAACCACTATTTATTTATTTATTTATTTATTTATTTATTTTATGTAAAAATGTCTTGATTTTTAATTTTCTCTCTACGGGAAATAACGCGTATGGACTTGGAAGGTCACACGAACGTCGCAGTCCCGAGATGCAATAATTATTTAAATTTTATTAATGACCTTCTTATCGTTTTAGCTCTTTGGTTAATCGTAATCTTAGAATTTAGCCTTTCGTTCGGTTTTAGTATTTTATATACAGATATTTTAGATTTAGAAATATCACGATCGAGTAAAGCGAGGGATTTTCAATTTTGTTTAAACGCGACCGTTAATGATAATAATTTACAGATCGACAAATCTTCTTTTCGCTTTAATAGCTTTGGTTTAGAAAGAAAAAAAAAATTTCTTTATTTTCCTACAATATACGTAAGATGAAAATATACTCAATATAGTCACACTCGATACAACGATCCACGCGATTTAGTCTTTTTCTTTTACTTTTCATTTTTCCTTTCTCTTTCCCCCCCCCCAACTCGATAATTTTCCCACAGCTTAGAAATTCTTTCTTTTCTCTTTTTTTTTTCTTTCTTCTATTTAATACTGATTACTTTGTCCAAGAAGTTGCCTTAGAAATTGCCTCGTATCAACGATTTCGTTATGTTTCCTTGTCTTTACCATTATATTCAAATAGTCATCTATATATATACATATATATCCCTTTCTTTGTCTCTGACTGTCTCTCTTACAATGCTATTAGAAATTTTTAATTATAAATTGAATAATCCGCAGGCAGGATTTAATTGTCTATATTCTGTCAGCAAATTGCTTTATACGGAATCTTTTATCTAATTTGGTGAACCGATAATTTTTTAACGTAATAATAAATTGATATCGGTATAATGTTTCGGCAATGTTTTGTTCGTTAGAATATAGAATTGCGATTCCCGGCGGGAAGCGGAACTCCCGGAGTCCTCGGCCGCCGAGATTCCGAGCCATCCGTCTATCGCATACTGCATATCGGCGGTTATCAATTTCTAGGAAGACGTCCGCGTCGCTCTCCTCACGTGTCCCGTGAGTCACGGAGCCGACGTAACAATGCCATCGGGTCCGAGTGGAGCGCTCTAATGCCCCGAGTCCATCTCACGGGGCTGCGTAGTGGTCGGCGGGGAGGGTGGGGGAGCGGTCACGCACGCGGGCCCACGGTCAAGGGAGTGTGGGGCGGGACGAGGCGGGACCGGGATGGTGATGGTGATGGTGATGGGGATGGGGCGGGAGGGAGGGAGGGAGCGCGTGGCAGCCCCTTCGGGAGGAGCGCTGTGTGAGGCAGCGGAGGCTGGGGCCGGAGGTCGGCGGGGCATCGGAGCCGAACCGGAGAAGTGCGTGGGGTACGTCGGTCCGTCCGTCCGTCCGTCCGTCCGTCCGTAAGTCCGTTCGTCTTGTCTGCGGACGTTCACAATAGCTTCTGTTTAGAGTAAGTGGCGCTCTTGGGGGCTCTCGTGCTCGCTGGTAACCCAAGTATCCCGGGCATCTTATGCAGGATAAATCATCGCCGGAGAAACGTCAGGGAGATATCATTGAATCGCTTGACGGGGCCAGCGGCTCGCCCCGTCTCGCTTGACACACTCGCTCTCCTCGCCGGCTTCGAGGCCCCCCCTCCCATACCCCCTCCCCCCCCGTACACGAGTACCGCGAGCATACGGAGCCGGTCGACTCCCATTGTTTACCCTTTTTGCCATCGCTCACGACTCCACCTCAAGGTCCTTTCTTTCGTACATCGATGCCCCGCCGTTCCCTTAATCGATCCCCCCCGGCCACCCCCTCGCCACCTCCTCGCCAGCCCCTCGCCACCCCCCATTCATCCCAACCGTGGCTGTCGGACCTGGGCCGCGAGACCGGGGCCCCCACCGGCACCGTCCGAGGAACCCCGCCCTCCTCGTCCAACGACGTCCAATGACCCTCCGAAGCCCTCGAGCCCTGATAAGCCAACGGACCGATAAGGGCGGCCAATTAACCCGGTGCCCGGGGTGTTTGAGGAATCGAAGCGGTTATCGGGATATCGAGGAGCCGATTCAGGCGGGAGATACGAGTCGGGCCAAGGGCCGGCGCAGTTCATCGGGCGGTTGAGGTGGGGGTTGGGGGGGGGTGGGAGGTGGAGAGGCAGGCAAGTAACCCTAGACGTAGGCTAGATATCGCGTATCAATCACGCGTCCAGGGAGGCCTCGTTGTCTTTCGCGTCAGGCGGCAGATAAAGGGCGCCTGATCACCCTCTCCCCGACCCCTCTCGCCTGTCCGTTTTCAACGGCATTAGCCGGCCTGGGAGCACACCGGCACCGGAGACGGCGTAGCGCGTCGCACCACACGGACCGATCGGGCCTCCGGAGTAACCAGTGCCCTAGTGAATAAGTCTGCCGTGCACACGCGGTACGTGCGTGTTGAGGGGGCAAAGCTACCGGGCGACAAGGACCACCCGTGAGGTTTCCGCGATGCCCCCGACCGGGAGCTCATTGGAGCGACAGCACGAGCTGCCGGAGCCCTCCTCCCGATCGCTCGATACCGCTCTCCTCCCGACGGACGAACTTCTGCCCTCAATTAATTGCTCGCCCGCGTTACAAGGGAGTCCACGTCGATGGGACGAGCCCACCCTCGCGAGACTCCCCCTTAACCCCCCTCCCCCCCCCCATCAGCAACGCAATTCAATATAAAAGTCATAAGAGGTCGAAGGTTATTGGGAACGTGGACAACGTGGCGCACCACGACCTCGTTCGTTATAAAAAAAACCACGGCTTCCGCATTGACAATGATAATTAGAGTTGCTCAAGTAGAAAACGGGGATGATAATTGTTTTGGAGGACTTGTTATTTTAGGCGCCGGAATGATTTGGACTTGATGGCTTGCGCGGCGGGCATTCCATCGGTGTTAAAGTATAATCGATGAGCAGCAGCAGCAGCCTTGGAAGCCGCGGAGTCCTTGGCTCGGTCAAAACTTTCCCCCTCGGAGACGAGCCCAGCCGAGCCGAGTATTAAGTGATGATGAAGGGCGCCGGGGAGGGGGGGGGGGGGGAGCGCGGTACAGGGCAGCAAATGTAAGAAGAAAAACGCAGGAGTATAAATCTTGGTAGTAGTAGTAGTGGTAGTAGCAGTAGTGGTAGCATTAGTAGTAGCGGTAGTAGTAAGAGGAGGAGGAGGTGGAGGTGGAGGAGGTGGAGGAGAACGCGTACCTGGTCGGCGTAAGGACGGAGGGATGGACGGAGGCGACCGCTCATCTCCGAGGGCTGAGTACACAGTAGCAGAGTTCTCATATAATGCGATATAATCACCTGGCATGACTGTACACTATCTGATCTGCACACACAGACCAATCACTGACAGGGGCTCGGATTTGAAACCTCGAGGACCATTACTCACCGCTCCTGATATTACTTCAATTCAATCAGTGTCTTGGTTGTTCTCCGTGCCCGGCTCCGCTCACTCTCACTCTCTCTCTCTCTCTCTCTCTCTCTCTCAGTTCTCTCAGCTCTCTCAGCTATCTTAGCTCCCTCTCAGTCCTCTCTCAGCCCTCTCTCTCTCTCTCTCTCTCTATCTGGCGTGAGACAGGTGAGAGGGAGGGGGCGAGAGAACGGCGCCGCGACGGAAAGTAGCGGTGGTGGGGAGGGGGGTTCTCTCGGAACGGCATCAGCAACGTGCTCGCGTGCACCTTGATTGCGCAGGTAGCGAGTGCGCGCAGCCAACACACTCGAACGAGCCCCCACACGTTCCTCGGCTATCCGCTCTCTCGACTCCTCCTCCCGACCCTTCGGCCCCCGAGGAGTCCCCTCGCCCTGTCGGATGATGAATAGTTTTGTCCGGCCGAGGAATGCGGTCCGGGGCCATCATCGACGTTATTGGTTTCGCGTTGAGGGGCCCACCGGGAGAACGCGGCGCGCTCCCTCCCTCGCCTAGGAGGCCCGCCGGATATACATACCCGTAGTCCCCGTGGGCGCCTCCACACCCTCCCTCCACACACACACCCTCCCTCCTCCCAAATATCATCCGACCCTCGTAAATCATGAGAATTTAGTACACCCATGCTCGTATTTATTATCTATCGCCGTCAATATTGGACTTTTAATGTTATTTCGTCCTCTTTGAGGCTGAAAGTTATTTTCGTGGCTCAGCCCCGCGATCTAGCCGCCGACGATGGTCTTTCGGTGGGGGTGGGAGCAGAGTGCCGCCTCCGACGATCACGGCAAATCGCTATTCGCACGTCGTCGAGAGCGCGTGGAGAGCGTTCGCGGCTCCGATAACGGAATGCCTAGTAGGGCGCGCACGATCACCGCCGACCAACTACTGCTATCTCCAAAGCAGAGGATGGGTGGTCTGGAGGCCGAGGCCCTGAAAGGGTCGTGGTGGGTTGGGGGTGGATTGGGTGGTGGCGAAGACGGATTTGTCGGACTTTTGGTCCAGCGATCGTGCGGGATCGCGTAATTGAACTTTCCTCCCGAGGTATCGTCCTTGTTGGGAAGGGTCGTTGGGAAGGGAAGGGGCGAGAGGTTAGGACGAATGCTTAGGGGGATAAGGAGGTGGGGGTCGGTGAGCAGCCGCCCACTCCGCCCGGGAGCAACTCCGGGAGCAACGGAGGAGCCTTCACGGTGCGTCAAGAGTAAAAAAAAAAGGGTCGGCTCTCATCAGGCGAAAGAATAAAAACAGCGGGGGACCACGAAATGACATTGGTTATTGTCCCGGGCGTATCTTCGCCATCGGCCGGCCCTGCATTATATACATCAGGATCGTTCTCGGCCTTCAGCAGCTGATAATCCGCGTGGCGGCCCGAGCCGAGTCCCGGCTTTCGCATCATCCACAACCCGGGGAGTAATTCGAAATTGGTAATCACGCGATGGCGCCAACCTCTCGCGGCTCGTCCGTAATCTCGCCTCTTGTTGTTCGCCTCTTATAAGGCGTGAGGCCCGGTAGATGCGGCGCGGAGGGGCGGGGACGGCGGGACAAGAAGCCGAGCGCCGTCTCCCTTTCACTCCCCCCCACCCCCCCTCTCTCTCTCACTGTCTTTCTCGCTCTCTCTCTCACGTCCATCGAGCCGCTCCAGCGAGCATCCAGCCGAGAGTGCCCCTACCACCCGGGAGTGGCCACCTCGACGACGACGACGACGACGACGTTGATACTGATAATGATCATCATCGGAAGGACGATGGTCGGAATGACGACGTACACGCTGATGATGACGACGACGACGACGACGACGACGACGACGACGATGATTGTGTATGTGTGCGGTTGGCGGAGGTAGGGGGAATGGGCAGGTTCTGTTGGGGCATGAGAGATTTGTCTTTGTGAGGTACCGAAGCGCCGAGCTACCGAGATACGCACTGAATTATCACTGGGAGTAAGCTCCCTTCGACTCCTGGGCCCGAAGGCCTGCCTCCTACTCACGGATACAATCATTGTCCGCGCCTCGTCACGCGCTCCTCTTTTTTACTTGGCAGTTGGAGCTACTTTTGGAGCCAGGACCGAACCCCCGGTCGTGTACGGCTTTCCCATCGAGGCTGACACCGATTATTATTACCCCCCACCCATCCAAGCCCAGCCAATCTTCGCTACCGTACGCAAATCGATCCCTCCTTCCCCCATCCTCCCCCCATCCCGTCAAAAATAGCTTTCCTCCGCTGCATAAGCGAGAAATAGGTGCTTGGGTTATTGGGGTTGGGGTGGGGGGGAGGTAGTGCCAGTGCCACATTGTGCGGCAAGGAGTAGTGCCAGAAGGAGACTGATCACATCGATAGGCTCCAACTCAGTTTTCTCATTACGTAAAATGGTCGTCGGAGCACTTGCAGCATCTTTCGGCGGCATCTTTTTATATTCTTACTTTTCAATCTCAATTTGCGTCTCCCTCGTCTCCCTCGTCTCCCTCGTCTCCCTCGACTCCCTCGACTATTTACATGTATAATTACCTCGGGCGCAATAAAGGCTATTGGGGTTCGTTCCGTCATCGACCGCGAGCTAAGCCCCCCCTCCTAGGGACATCATCACTAGATTGGCATTACAAGAGGCTGGCGAGCAGCAATGTTTATTTAAAACCGGGCATTCGATACCAATTTTTAAACGTATTCCGCGAATAACAAAATGGTAAATCAGATGGATCTGCGCTCGGTCGGGCCGAACGATAAATTCTGCGGTAAGGCTCATCTGCTGAATCGTAAGCGGTCGAATGAACAAAATTACAAGGTTCCTTAATGACATTCCCTCCCTCCCTCCCTCCGCGCTATTTCACTACCTCTCGGCCCCCCCCCCCCTACCCCCGGCCCCCAATAACCTCGCCCCGCTACGCATCTCCATGGCCATTCCTCGTGTCCTCGGTTTCCCTCGGGGCCCGGCCTCTGTCCCGACTCTCTAACCGACGCCCCGGTCCGTACGGCGACTCCGCGTCGAATGACGACCGACCGCACCGACAATTAACCCCCCAACCAGTCGACTCACCCCCCCGCCCCTCCGTCACCCCGAGCCACCCCGAGTGACACTCGACCAAAGGCCGCGTCCCGCGAACGCGTTCTTTTTTTTTTTAATTAACCGAGAGGCATTGTTGCATGTCGCGGAGTGCATTGACGGGCTCCGCCAGCTAACTGCGGGCCTAACTGCGGGCCTAACTGCGGGCCCTAAGCGATGAAAATCGCCACGATATATCGAGATAAATCCTCGGTCGCGGAGGCCCGACGGGGCCGGGGCGGAACAATCAATGATTTGCTGGACTGCGAGGAAGCGAAAGAGCCCGGGTCCTCTAACGACGACGACGACAACAACAACAACAACAACAACAACAACAACAAAGCAGCAGCAGCAGCAATAATAATAACAGTTACGACGATAGTGACAGCGATAGTGATAACGATAATGATAATAGTGATAAATAGCGGAAGTAGTGAAGAGGCTCGGGTCAATGGGCAACGGAGAAATAGCACTTGAGCCGCCGAAGCTTTGGTTTGCCTTCGGGTCGTGGTGGATGGTATAAGAAGTATAAGGTCCAGCGGTGGCCCGGCCTCCTCCGTCGGCCCGCTCCCCGCCCTTCAACGAGCCGCCGCGATCACGATGCACGCGTTGGTGTTTGCATTTCGTTATATTCAATTGGCAGGCTGGTCGGCGAGGAGCGAGATGAGAACAATGGTATCGCGATACTTGTTTGTCCGTCGGACGGTGGTAGCGCCCCCGCTCCGCCCCCCCCCCCCGAGGGCACGTCCCTTTTGTCGTAGAGGGATCACCGTCCCTGCCCGCGGCGTCCCTGCCCGTCCCTGCCCGCGCCGCACCCCAGCCGACGGCTCGAGGCTCCGACGCTTTTTAGCCATCCCGGCCTCCCCCTTCCGCCCGCCCCCCCCTTCCACCGCCGAAAGAATACGTACTCCTAAGACTCCGACAGCGACGACGATCCTATCGAATTTCTCTCTCTCTCTCCCCCCTCCCCTCCCGCCAAATAACCGGCCGCGACCCGAAAGTCACCGGCTCTGCTCGGCGCCAAAAAATGTTCTTAACCAACAAGCACAAGGACCGCTAAGGCGTATCCATTATATGGATTACGCTGCCGTCAGTCGGTTATTGTCCGCTCACAAGGATTTCCAAGACGACGAGGCGCATTCAAGGAGTCGGCCAGCCAACTAGCCGCTATTGATTTTCTTACGCGAAAGCCCGTTAGAATCGTCGTTCATTAGTAGACGGGCGGGGGGCGGGGGCCCTCTTTCAATATTCACGTATTTACAGATTTTCAACCCCAATAATATTACCCAATAATACCCAATAATACCCAATAACCCCAACTCCATTGGAAAATCATTGATCAGCGGGGGTATAATTCCACGATTTCATCTCGGTCATCGCTTGTCTTTACGTCGGCGCTATCTCGGGGAATAGGAGGACACGGGGGATGGGGAGAGGGACTCGTCGCTCGGATCCTATTGGAACTGAACGCCGGCGATTTGGCCGATTCGCCCACGCCGTAATTGTCCCTTCATTTCGATAGCCTCCCAATAACAAACCGAGGGGGCCTCGGTAGTACGCAGCGCCCCCCCCACCCCCCGTACCCACGTACAAGCGTGTCCGCGCACCTATACCCGCAAGCAGGTATACAGTGAGAGAGAGAGAGAGAGGGGGGGGCCCAAGTACGTTTGTGCAAACGCTGCCACGTGATTATGATGCATCGAATAAGTTTTTCTCACTGGCGCTCTGAGCTTTTTATTCCGGGACTGCGTAAAGTATAGTCAGGGCAGGGGACAGGAAGATTGATTTTTTTCTTCATCTTCATCTTCTTCTTCTTCTTCTTCTTGTTGTTGTTGTCCCCCCTTACTCGCAGCCCGTGCATTAAAATGATAATTTTAATTGCCAAAACCATTCCGGGCGCGCGGCATCATCTGCTTCGTTTCTCAAAGACACGGAGGTACGACGACCCTCGGCGAAGAAGCAACAGCCGTTTAAAATGTTTTTAAGCGCGTCTGTTTGTTTTTTTCTTCCTCCGGCAGAGTCCGGCGAGACCGACTGAGTGGGAGGACGAGGACGGCAACGTAGGGGGGGAGGGGGGACACGGGCGAGCGGAGTAAAGCGGTGGCGAGGGATTGTCTGTCTCTCTGTCTCTCTGTCTGTTTGTCTGTCTGTGTGCGCGTGCGCGCGTGCGTGTGGGATCGGGTGGGTTAGTCGGTTGGGGGCAGGTGGCGGACTAAGAACGGGAGGCGGGGGGCGGAGTGAGAGAGGGAGGCCAAGGAGCAGCTTGTATCGGGGCGGAGAACGCGAGAAGTTCCAGTGGAGGGACAGGGGAGAGTCGAGGATAAAGTTCGGAGGTTCGCATTCATCGGGGACTCGCGGATTTTAATCAAGCCCCGATCTGACGGCGGGAACCGATGGAATTGCCCGGAGATGGTGGCGCGGCTCCACGGGGGTTCGACACGTACAACCACTCGATCCCGCGCGCCAACTCCACTATACGCACGCCCTATGCACACACACACAAATATACGCACAAGCATAGGTAAAGCTAAAAGTGTACACGCGTACACGCGCAGGCGCGCGCATATATATATATATATATGTGTGTGTGTGTGTGTATATAAATTTATATAAATCTACATGAAATTTTAGCGGGTAAAGTGGGTGGGGGAGCCGTTCTCTCCGAATCACCGATTTTATGGGGCACCTTTGATGTTTAATGAAGGAATTTTACGAGCACTGGATTGTTTTAAAGAATCCGCGGACAGCCGATAATTTTTGTTGCAACGGTCGCTTCCACTCCGCTCCGCTCCCCCTCCATTGCCGTGGCTCTCTCTCTCTCTCTCTCTCTCACTCTCACTCTCACTCTCAGCTCTCTCTCTCTCTCTCTCACCCGCTCCTTTAGAGCTCGATTTTTCGATTTTTCGCCACTACGCCGGTGGCTTCGGCCCACAAACTTTAAGGACGTTTACGAAACGTTAATTGCTTTTTATCTCGGGAGGAAGGCCGAACGTTTTATAGGAAAGCGTATATTTCTCTTTACGAGACGCCGTCGAACGAGCGAGTGGAAGCGCGAGTCCCCGAGTGGCCCTCGTAAACTGCATTTATCTCGTATTTTCTTAATTCCGAAGCGCCGATTCCCATTCGGTCGGCGGATTATCGAAACCCGCTCGGACCCCGTCCGCCCCGCGGCTCCCCTCCCCGCCACCAATTCCCCACCGCCACCGCCCTACCTCCACCACCGTCACCACCACACACCACCGACACCATGTCCTCGCAACGACAAGGGAGACGCGGGCACGCATGCATTATCTGCTGACCCGGTCCCCTTCCTCACCCCACTCCACTCTACGACTTTTTAATTAATACCCCCGCAGCGGGAAATTGAATTAGCTTTCGATTAATCAGCCGAACGACACGGACGGATTCGCGCGACCTAAGTCGGCGAATTAAATTTTAATCTGTTCCCGTATTAGTTATGGATTCGCATTCGTTAGCCCCGGTGCTCAGACCGTGGCCCGCGTCCACCCCCCCGACCCGCCCCGCCCTCCGCCCAAGGAGACGATCGCCCCGATGCCACCCGCTGGCCCGCCACCGACCTACCATCCCGACGGAGCTCCCGCTCCCTTCCGCCCTCCCAATAACCCGACCCCCGGCACCCGGCACCCGCCGACGTCCCCCTCGTCCCTCCCGCCCCGGGGCCGAGATAACGGCCGGCCGCCCCTACTCGCCCCGCTAATCGGGGCAGCCCATCCCTCCCGACCCTCCTAGTACACACATCTAGAGACGAATGCCCCGGGAAGTTTTACAAATGACCCGAGAGCCGGGCGATTGCGCGAAAAGTCCCGGACTCGCGATTACCATCGCCGGATTTTCTCCATTTATCAAATTCCTCGGATCCATTTATATTAGAATATTATCGGGACGAGGTGCTCACCCGCCCCGCCCCCCTCTCCATCCTCACCGACCGACGCTCGGCCTCTCCGCGACTGGCCCCCGAGACCCCTTTCTTTCTGTCCCCTGGCTCGTCGACGACCTTCCCTACTGCTGCTAGAGGTGGAGGGGAGGGTGGGGGAGGACGCGTTCGGCCGAGGGCAGAGGGGCAGGAGGCCACGAAGACCCGGGCCTCCGTCTAGGGCCGGGGGGCGGCAGTTGATCGTGGTCGTGACGACGACGACGACGACTACGAGGACTACGAGGAGGACTACGAGGAGGACGACGAGGAGGACGACGAGGAGGACTACGAGGAGGACGTGCAAGGGGCCGAGCGCGGGAGGCAAAGAGCTCTTCCGGAGGTGGTGATAACCCGGCTCGATCCATCACTGCCGCGCGGGCCGCGCGCGCCCGCCACCGCCGACATCTCGGGAAGCCCTCGGCCGATATTGTGCACGTGCGTGCACGAGCGAGCCCAGGTGGAAATCATTAAAACTTATCGTTAAAACTTCGCCAAAATAAACAGGCGTAAAGCGTGGCCGGCCACTCGCCCACTCGCCCACTCGCCCACTCGCCCACTCGCCCTCGGCAGAATATATTCAAGGAAAAGATATATATCGTAGGGCCGAATGCTACCCGAGTACAACCGAAAGACGATCACCCGGCTCCCTTCGACCCCCTCCCCTTTCCCACGACTTTACGTACCCCCCAAAACGCTCCCCACCCCCCCCTCCCCACCCCCACCAACCCCCCCACCCCCCCCCTACCACCCTACCTGCCCCCCTCCCCCTCCAGAATCGGATTAACGAGGGATCGTGCCGCGCTTTCGTTAAAATTGTCGTCCCGTTAACCTGGGTGAATAATAGACTCCTACCGCTCCTCTTGCCGCCCATCCACCAATATACTCCATTCGCTAAGTCAAGCCAAAGCTTAATACGCGATTGATGGAATAACTGCGTTTCATTCCATCCCGTGGCTGACCAGACTCGATGCTCGCGGCAATGGTCCAAGGAATGACGTATGGCCGACGAGCACGCTAACCCTTGAGCGTATTCCTAAAGGAAAAAGAGAAAAAACAACAACAACAACAACAACAACAACAACAACAACGCAACAGGGTCCCCGTTACTTTGACAACGATGCCGCTCAACCTTTGCTCTCAGGGTTCCAGAGTAGATCAGAGTAACGCAATGACTTTAGGTGAGCGAGCCAAGGTAGACGGGCGGAGGTCTCGATTAATTGGGGTTATTGGGGTTATTGGGGTTAAAATATGGGGCCCAGACGGCGAGTTCGCGTAACTGGTAGCCACCGCCGCTGCCGCCAAGGAGATAACCAAGGAGGTAGGTGGTGCCCGGGAGGTGGGCAGCCATCGAGCGGAGCGGAGGTCGGCCGAGGTCGACGAGCCAACGGACTCGCGCCTACGTGTAAAAAGTCTGCGGTGGTGGTCGTGGTGGTGGTGGTGGTGGTGGTGGTGGTGGTGGTGGTATCGGCGGTGGGGTTATTGGGGGTACGGGATAAGGGTGGGCTACAGAGAGAGAGAGAGAGAGAGATTTATCGGGAGCGAGGCAAGGCACGCGAGGGGTGTCGGGTAATTTCCGGGACCGGGGAACGCATCGGCGATCGGGATCCCGAGTCACTGGGGACTAGGATCGGTCCTATTGCTGACAAATTGTACACGGGCCGAGATAATCCGATAATGATAGCGCCGGCTTCGTAGGCACGACGCATGTCACCCGTTCTTCGCGACCCGTGGCTCGTCGTAATGGCCGTTGCCGTCGAACGATATATATATATATATATATATATTAAATATCGTTCGGGGATGCGGCCCGATCGCTCAACGGCGCGACCCCCCCCCCACCCCCCAATGACCTTACGCAGACCCGAGTATACCGCGGCGCTTGGACAAAATAAATTTTCGGCGGAATTTCAATGAGGCCCGTCTCTTGTCAACTGGCCCACAGATCCCGTTACAAATCCCTTAGATCATATTCGGGGGCCGATCGCCCGGCGACGTTAATGCGTTTACGATACCTGCCGACAGGTTATTAAGAATCCCCGTGAAAAGCCCCGGGCAGGGACGCCGAGGGCGACTACGCGGGGGCCAGCTCGGCTATCGGTCCTCGAAGCAGCCGCCGCCGCCGATGATGATGATGATGATGACGATGACGATGACGACGTTAGATAAGAAGTCCGCCCTCGCCCGTCGACGGCCATTGGAATTACAAAGCCGTGACAATGATTATGGGCGTTAATTTTATTGCGGGACCCGCGTAGCGGCAGCCGAGCGTTTAATTTTAATTGGAGAGAGCCGTTCCCTAATAATAAAGTCCAACGATCCCGGCACTTAAAGGAAATTGAAGTCTGCGCGAGGATAGCGAGAACGTCCCGGGGATATTGCCGGGACCCTGGATCCGCGAGCGAGCGACTTTCGAGGGTCGAGGCGGGCGATTTATTTTATCGAATGTTAAAATTCACGGCGGAGCGAAGGGGTTTTCGGCTGTCGAGGTAGGCGGCTGGCTAGGTCGGGATCGAGGGGGGTCGGGGGGGTAGTCGAGGCCGATCTCCTAGCTCCCCGCCGACACCCCTTCGTAGACGGAGAAAAGGGAAAAGCGGGCCCAAAGCCGGGCGCCGGGGCTTTCCTGGCGCCCGGGGAGAATTTATCCTTCGGCATTTAATTAATTCGCGGGGGCGCGATAAATTTTCGGTAATGTATTTGATTAAAGGATAATGCTTCTGGTATTCCCTCCCCTTGCCCCTCGGTCCCTCCTCCCAGTCACACGCACACACCCGTCCGCGCAAACTCCCCCCCCCCCCCCCCCTCTCGCCCTCTCGCCCTCGCGCCCTCTCGCTTTACCCTTTCGACTCTCTTTCTCCCGTTCTCTCGTTTTCTTTCCCCCCTACGTCTCCCGCCTCCCGTCTCCCGCTCCCACCCTCTGACCCTCTATCCGCCTCTTTTATGCATGCCCGCTCGCACAGACATCGCTCTCTCTCTCTCTCTCTCTCTCTCTCTCTCTCTCTGGTTCTGTAGAGCTCGGTCCCTTGCCGGCTCTGTCGTCGTCTCTCATCTCCGAGCTCCCCCCCTCCCCCCGCCGCTTTCTCTCCCTTCCCTCTGTTTTGTTTTTGCTTTTGATCATCTTTTCTCCATGCGAATGTATTATGCCTAGATCTCCCCCCTGGGAACGAACGTTAAGCTAACTCTTTGTCTAATAACTGAAACGAAAATATCCTTTCAAAACAATTTGATTTACTCTCCGAAATTACTTTCTAATAACATTCGAATTAAAGTCCCCATAATCATTTCCCGATAAAAGCATAAATCTATCCGTACCCTCCGACCCCCTCGCCCCTACCACCGACCCTTATATACAATATTTATACAATATTACGAATTTTTCTTCCCTTCACCGCTCCTTCTCTCCTCTTTACTTTTCGTACAAATTAATTACTTAAATTCTTGTAAAGCTTTGAGCGCGTTCTCCGTCCTTTTTACATTCAATTTTTTTTCTCCCTCCCAACTTTTTCTCTATTTTATTTTCCTCTCTCACTCTCTCTCACGCACGCACACACACCCACACCCACACCCACCGTATTCAGACACATAATGGAATTTTTCTCAAAATATCCATTTGGCGAAAAGTAACGCTTTTAAGTCAAGTTTTAATATAATAACGTTTAATATCAGGACGAAATGGAAAATTCAATCCTAAAAATCGAGTACTTTAAGAGCACATTATGAAATATTCACGGTTTTCCCTCATTAATTGGCAACTCCGTTTCAAATCCAGTTGATTTCTTTTTTCTATTTTTTTTTTTTTTTCGTTATTTCCAGTATTTTCCTTTTTCTTTTCAACTTATACGTTGCCAAGGGGATTTAATAAATCCTCTTGCGAGCGCGAGTCGAGGTAGGAATATCCTCCCCCCCCCCACCCTTAACGTCAATAGTAGCCGCGACGGACCGCTTTTGATTTCCCTCTTTTTCCCCGAGCTTTTCTGATTGAAAGAGTAATAACGTACCGAAGGCGATAAGGGAGCCGATTTTCACGGGATCTGGCTTTCCTCGAGCCGGTCACTTTCCGCGCCGGCTTAACGGGCCACGTTCTAATCACCCTCCGCACACCACCCACGCACCAGCACGTCAGCCTACCTACCCATCGAGTAAAGCGCCCATACGTACATATACGTATATATATAGATACGTTTGGGTGCGCGCGCGCGCGTGTTTGTACGTACGTACACGTACGTCTATGTATGCGTATGCGTGGTGGGGTTGGGGGGGCAGATACTTCTGGAATTCATCAACTATTCAATTCTAATTTTGCGCGCCCGGCTTTTCCGGCCTCCCCTCGCTCGGGGAGCTTAAAGATCTTCCTTCTCGCTTTTAAATCCAGTTGACTTGAGTTTGCGATACGGCGAGAGATCCTCGGCTCGCCGCTCGAAAGGCTAACAGACCTAAATCAATTTCGATGCCTGCGCTTTGAACTTCTGTATTTCTATTTAAACTTTCATGAATTGTTATTAAAGGCTTTGAAAAGTTCACTACTTATCGGGATGGTGAAATTAAATGAAAATTCTATTTTAATCGCGGGGATTAATACGGGGCCCCGTAGCCGGAATATTGGCTTAATTTGAAATTAAAATTTAATGCCATCGATTCGCGCCCCGTCTCACCTCCTCCCGTCTCACCGTCACCCCCGTCACCCCCGTCACCTCCCCCCGTCACCCCCGTCACCCCGTCACCCCAATAACCCCATGGGTCGGGGTCGGGGTTACGGGGGTCGGGGTCGGGGTCGTGGTCGGCCTCGCCATTGTTACGTTATTGATCCCAGGGTTCACGTGACAACCCACGGCTCCTCGCACGTGAATCTTTATTTCGACGTTTAAACGGGATAATTGGATCGCATTGGCTATTAACGAGCTCGGCCGACGAGCTTTATTTGCTCCATGGCAAATAGCGTTTAATTTTACAAAAGCCAGATAGGAGCTGAGCTGAGCCGAGCTATCGGGTCGCTGCATTATTCAAGGGCAATATAATGGCATTATTAGGCAGCCGGTGAACGTGGAGCGAATGAAAATTGCAGGCGAGCCGCACGTATGATTAGCTCTTGTAACGTGTAATTGAAGAATTCATAATGGCGAGCGGTGTTATCCGGGTTATCGGGGTTATCGGGGTTATTGGGGTTATCGGGGTTGACAAGCGGGTAAACAAGGGCCAGCGAGCGGGTGGAGGGGGGGGGGAGCAAAAATGCAAATTAATCGAGGGAGACGTAACGCTTTTAAGGTGCCATGAATAAGACTTTGTTGGCAACGAGGGTGGAGGTGGAGGTGGAGGGGAGGAGGAGTAAAAAATCTGGCCAATGCAGTTAAGAGAGTTTATGCGGAATTACATTGATTCGAAATTTAGCACTCAGTTAAAAAGGAATGGCCGCCACGGTCCTCTTTATGCACGAGGGTCCACGGTCCCTCACCCACACCACACCACACCACCCCACCCCACCATCCCCGATCCCGCGGAGGCGCCGTAAAGTCTATTTTACAAGTTATACATGGCTTCTTTCGGTGGGAAGGGCGGGAGAGGGGTTAATAAAGTTTCACGACTCGATTCCCATAGTCGAATGCCGGGCGCGCATACCGTCCGGCTCTAAAATCCATATCGCCGCGCATAAATTATGCGAGGCATTCGCCCGAACGCGGCCCCGCGTAGCTGGGCAGCCTCACCCTGGGGATGCCGGGTCGGCCACCTGTACGCGCCCCGGCCCCTAAGTACTCGGCGATGAAGCGCGCACCGAGTCTCATCGGCCCCGAACGCACGTATACACATTATTGACCCTATAACCTTCTGCTGCCGTCGCCGGTGGGGGGGGGTGGGGTCGGCCCAGGCGGCGGCGGTGGACGGGGATGGGGTAGGGGTAGGGGTAGGGGTAGGGGGCGGAATCGACGGAGGGCTCGCTTTATTCTTACGAGGCGTAATCGCCCGAGAGTGTTATGGTCTAGACGCACGCACCGCCGTGGGGCGCTGAGGGCGGCGCGGGGAACAGGCGCCGACGGATTAAGCGACACCGCTTCACCCCTACCCGCGCCCACCCGCTGCCCTTACGTACGCGTAGAAAGTCGGCGCGGATCCGAGATATACCCACGTCCACCCCGAACTCCGTCCGACTCTTCCTTCCACTCGCTTCGGTTGCCGAAGCCTCCCCCCCCCCCCCCCCCGCCCCTTCACTGCCCCACCCGCCGCTACCACCACCGCCAACGCCACCACCACCACCACGCACCGCCACCACCAGCACCACCACCAGCACCAGGAGCAACAACCACCGGGGATCAACGAGCCGTCGTAGCCGTACGCGACGACTACCACGACGACTGTACACGACGACTAGGCTCGGTACGTATTTATACCCTTATCTGGGCGGACTGGGCAGTAATTGCCAGAAACGAGTTTTGACTGACGCTCGTCGGGTCTCGCGGCGCGCGTCCCAAGGAAATCGTGCGCCCAAGCTCACCACCGCTAATTTTACGAGGCCCGATCGCGATACCGTAGCTCCGCGGAACCGAACAACCACCGCCCCCGGGATGATTATATCAAACTGTCATGATCTCCGCTAATCTCGGCTCCATCCACCCATTCGTGATCTACTCGACTCGCTTATTTCGATCCGTTCGATCGCGGCCGACCCTCCGCCAACCCTCCGCCCTCCGCCCACCCAGCCAACCGCTCATCCGCACCGGCCCCGCCAAGTTTTTCTTGGCGTTTCGTTTCAACGGGGGAATTACCTCGCATTCGACCACCATCAATGTCAAGCAGCCCGCGAGTCGAGCCGCTCCAGGAAAAGCCTATAATTATGACCTTTGGAAGCGAGGCCAAATTTAATTCCGACCGTCTCTCTCTCTCTCACTCTCTCTCTCTCTCTTTCTTTCCGTCTATCCGTCTACGTGGATATCCGTGAGGATATGCATACGTAACCATCTTGTCGAAGCCCATTTCTCCCGGAGACCCAACGAATTCCCAAAATCCCCCGTCCGAGTTATATATATATACATATATATATATATATATATCGTTTCGTTTCGTTTCATTACTATTCCTTCTGAAATTGTATAAAAGTTTATAATGGTCGAGGAGGAATTGGCGGATGGGCGGACGGGGGCCGACTTTATCAGAATTCCGTGTCGTCGTCCAGGCCCGGAATACGGAATACGGAATGCGTTATTGGCCCAAGGGGACGGGGTAAGGACGCGGGGCAGGGGGACGGGGGAGAATAGCGAGCCCAGAAGAGCGACCGAGTGGTAATGATAGCTCGCGAATGGGTAAAATGGCAACTTTATCGGACAAGTTCCGAGCGACTGTGGCGAAAGTGGAATGGCCCGACGATGGCTTATTGGGGACGATGAAGGAACCGCGTGGCGGGGGGGGAGGACTGGGGGGATCAATTGCTTAATTTTTGAAATGGCGAATACGCGGTAGGTATTACGGCTGCTTAATCTCGCGGCGTCATGCGAAGCCACGGGGTTATTGGGAGGGGGGGGTGGAGGATTCGTTGGGTCGTTCGGTGAGGTCGGTAGAGGAGCCCGTCCGCGGTCTCGTGGTTGAGGGGGGAGGGGGGGAGGGGCCGAATCGACAATCGACAGGCGGAAAAAGGCGCGTCGCGTGTCGACGAAATAATCAGTCTGGTTCGCGCGGGGCACGTGATCACGCTGCTTCGTTGCGGAATCGAAGCGCGGGGGGTCGGATGGGGGTGGGTGGGTGGGGGGGGGGTCGAGTTCCGGGAGCGCGACTCCATCCATCATCGTTACAGCCGGGCAGTGGCTGATACGGCTCTCATTATCCACGAGGCCATTACGATCCCATATTGATAAGGGCCGGATAAGATCCGGGGTCCGTGGCTGGGTCCGTGGCTGGGTCCGTGGCTGGGTCCGTGGCGGGGTCCGAAATTCGAATCCTTATTATAGCTCTTGGGTCATAGAGCCTGTCCCGCCGCAAGTGGGAGGGAGGAGGATAAGGAATCCCACCCCCGCCCATTACTCCCCGTCCTTTATTCTCCCTCCCTCTCCCCCTCTCTCTCTCTCTCTCTTAATGAGTTGATTGCACCGGTTGGCAGGAGCTGAGGGGGCCCTAAAGTCAACCGCGATCCTTCTTCCACCGTATAAATCGGGCCCACGGTCCCGCCATGCCCATAAATAATTGGCCTTCCTCTGACACGATTCATTAATTATTGGCTCAGCTCTATGATTATTTAGTAATTAAGAGTCGACATCTCTTATAGAATTCGCTTCGCTGATGGCTCTGGAACGTCCGCCACCCCCCACCCCCCCGCCTCATCTGCTCCCTTCGAAACCGAAGCGCTGCCCGAAGCCCTTCCCCACCAATTGCCGCGATTGCACTTTTCACGATCTTACCTCGGAGGTCCGTCGAGCTACGGTCCCATATCGTCTCTCTCTCTCTCTCTCTCCCTCCATCCGGCCGTACCACCCCTCCCGCCGGGAGTGGGAGCCCATAGTTTCAAGTTACTCGAATTATCATCCATCCTTCGAGCGAGACTCTTCCTTCTTTAATTACCTTAAGCTAAAAGTATGATTATACGGGAATAGAAAGGAAATATGAATTTGAATATCCCCAAGTGCAATTGAACCTTTTCCTTTATCGAAGCCAAACTCAGTTAGCGAACGCTCTCCCCCACTCCCACCCCACCCCCCAAATAACCCATCCCTCGCCCTGTCTCTCGCTCTCTTTCCCGCTTTCGAAGGCTATTATTAAGTTTATGACGCAGGCCAGAGTAGATTTCGATGTCGTCGTCGTCGTCGTCGTAGTCAGTAGTCGACGATAGAGAGAGAGAGAGAGAGAGAGAGAGAGAGCAGCCGTCGAGTTTACGACGAGGACGCCGGCGCTTTCGGTATTATCTTGCGTTAAATAGGTCGTAGCCCCTCTCCTCGCCTGCCCTTGCGTATTTTTTTTCTAATTACCGCCGCAGGACGTCCACGGCGGTGTCGGGGCACGGGGAGCGGGTCCCGGGCGGGTGAGGCAGACTCTCGAGAGCGCGGGTGAGCAGCTGGAGGCGGGGTTGGCGGGAGGGGGGGCGCGGATACCGGAAAGACGCGGACGGGCTCTGACTGCCGAACGAAAAGGAATTAAATCGCACGGAATAGGAGTTGGAACAATTAAACAACTGTCCCGTGTCGCAACTGTCCGAGAAGAGGGTACCGACCGCAATTGCCGGACTGTCGAAGCCAGCTTATTTCTCCGGGTTCGACTCCGGACGGCCGACCTCCGGCTCTCGGCCCGTCTCTCGCTATCTATCTATTTATCCCCTGCCTCTGTACTCTATACGCCGCGGGCCCGCTTAATTGCTCCGTAATTACTAAGCGCTGGATTGACCGACCCCTCCGCCTAACCCGCCCCCCCCCCCCCGTCCCGCCTACCCTACCCGCATTTTCTTTTTCTTGTCGTTCTTACGGACCGGAACCCCAATACCCCCCCCACCACCCCCGCCCCCCGACTTTAAACAGCAGCCGGCATTCCTCGGTCCCGCTTAGCCTGCCCGGGACTCGGGAAGCAGCCAATTGATTTGCCACTCAGCTCTAATCGTTAACCCCGTCCTTCCCCGTCACCGTTGCCCAATAAACGTGTGCCCGCTTCGCTTATTCCCGCTCGAACCGACAATTCTCCCGTCCCCTCAATTAATATTTTCATTTGCATTTACCTACACGCACTATTACGAAATACGCGAGAAGATCGCGCTCGGCGTATCGCCCCCCCCTCCCCACCATAAACTTTGCTCGACAATCAGGTTTATCAATCTTAAGTATTGTATTGAGAACATAAATTCTCTCTCTCTATGAGCCATTTTTTAATTTTTTTCCCTTTATTTCTATGAAATTGAAGCCTAACGTGTAAATCGGCAAATAAAAGGAATCCAAGTTGTCGTTCGGCTGGAATCCGCCGGGAGAGGGGTCACGTGACCGAGGAGTACGTACGTGTACGCGAACGATTTGCGAAACGCTGAAAGCAATTTTTTCCCCCCCCCCCCCTTGATTTACTAATGGCGTTTCGTAATACAAAAGCACGGGGTATTCTATTGGTATAAGGAAATTCGATGTAATTGAGTTTTGAAATACGGCACTTTAATTCGGCTTAGGTTTTCGGTAAAGAATATTGCCAATCAAAGCTAACGCCGCCGCCTTCGCCTCTTGGATGCCTTTCACTTTAAAAGCAGCTGGCATTTAGCGAGCACGTGATAAGGCTCGAAGCATCGGGAACAAAAGGAATAAGGAATACCGACTGACAGAAAATTACGAGACTGAGTACCGCTGAGTACGGAATACGAGTCCGTCACGCAATCCTTCGCCCAAATATAAAACATAAAGTACCGCGTCGAGCATTCAAATTAGGATTAAAAGAAAAAGGAAAAGGAAAAGCAAAGGGAAAGGTAGGGGAATAGGAATAAAGAGTGTGGCGGTGGGAGGGGGAGAGGAGTGCGGCTTTATTGGTCTTTGTTGGGCGAAAATGGCGAGAATGGCAAAAATTATTCCGAGCTTCGTTAGATCAAGAATTATTGACGTATAACGTTACAGAGGCAAACTTTATGGCTATCCGTACATATATATATATATATATATAGAGAGAGAGGATAGTAGTAAGTAAAGGAGTCGAGGATAGTAAATTCCTATAAATTTCTATAAATGCAGCAATATAAGGAGGCCATCCGTGCCTTTTTACCACGACCAAACAATAAACTTATATAAATATTTTTGTTTCCATTGAGTGAAGTGATATATATAGTAATAAGAGCCATTTGCCCCGGGTCGGGGGGGGGGAGTGCAATAATGACGCATTAGGAAATTTGTAAATTAATGGGACGAGGGCGGCAAGCGGGTTATAAAGAAAAAATTAATAATTAAGTGACTTGGGACTCGCTTGCAGAGAGAGAGAGCTAAGAGAGAGAGAGAGAGAGAGAGAGAGCGGAGCGGAGCTCTAATGCGTAGCATCCAATGATTCGATGAGCGGCAGCTGCGGACGAGCAGTCGGAATCCCTGGATGCGACTCGTCTAGGCGCTGACACGACCCACGGACGTATCCGACGGACGGGGGCTCGGATCGCTCTAACCGGATTCGTGCCCGCGAGTCTAGCGGATTACCGCAGCGATAAAACTTACGTAAAATATGAAAAAGCCTATGGAATTACAAACGCGGCCGGAGTAGGAAATAAGTTAAAAGCTAGGGTATCACTGGCCACGCGATAGCTTCCTCGAAAATCGTATATTCCAACAAAGGCGTGCATCGCGCAACG
Organism: Ceratosolen fusciceps; assembly: GCA_018883505.1. Lineage (NCBI taxonomy): Eukaryota > Metazoa > Arthropoda > Insecta > Hymenoptera > Agaonidae > Ceratosolen > Ceratosolen fusciceps. The sequence goes on from RCIC01000026.1 coordinate 782,066, forward strand.
GAAAGTAAGTGATCCGAATGGGGCGGCGGTGGTGGTCGTGGTGGTGGTGGTGGTGGTGGGTGGTGGTGGTGGTGGTGGTGGTGGTGGTGGCGGGGTCGGAGGTGGCGGGGTCGGAGGTGGCGGGGTGGTGCTCGAGTCACCGGTACAGCTGCTGGTCTCGTGGCTAATTGTACGAAGGGCGGGGGAGGAGGTGGAGGTGGAGGAGGAGGAGGAGGAGGAGGAGCGGATAAGCAGAGGAGTGCACGGCACCCGATCGTCTTATCGACGAGGGTGGATAAATCAGCGGGTCAAGGAAGGAAGGAAGGAAGGGGTGCGGCTGGGGTGGACGATATAAGGGGCGGGGGGTGGGTGGGTAGCTGTAATACAACGGGGGCGACAGAGCGTGCTCGGGGTGCTCGGGGTGCTCGGTGAGAGCGGCGGCCGCTTAAATATGACCGGGTTCGCGACGGCGGATCGGGTGCTGGTAGCCGGAGGAGATGACGCGCGGGGGCTTGGGGCTCACGAGGGTGGACGGGGTGAAATCGATCGGGCGAATTCCCGGCAACGTATTGAGTAGTTTATTGCTTTTCATGCATTTGCATGCTAAGGAGTCGCGTGCTCGCGGGTAATACCATCGCCCGGCTGATATCGCAAGAGTCTGTGCTTACGCGCCCCCCCCCCCGACCCTTCGCGACCCTTCGCGGCCCTATCTAGCCATTCGGTCTTCGATATTGCCGCGGACGCAGCGCGGGGACACTTATAAATTGAGATTTTATCGGCCGCGGATTATACGAAAAGCGACGGCGGCGGCGACGGCGGCGACGGCGCACGCGCGACTCTACCCGAGCCGACTCACACCGTCGTGGACACACCATAACTTATATTTCTCGGGGCAGGTATTTATGCGAGCGGTCACGGGGACCGGGCGATAACTTGTCGACGCACCCCTCTCCCCCCCACTATCCCCCACTACCAATCGCACTACCACCCTCTGACCACCCTCTGACCACCCTCTGACCACCCTCTGACCACAAAGGATCGGACAGCAGCCGCGTTACGTGAGTGAGTAGCCACACGAGGCAGCCGAGACCTTATGAATTGATAAATATTTATGCCAGTCACGGGGTATCCCAGTCACAGCTCGACAACAACGCTTCACCCGATCGCCAACAGTCTCAGGACAGTGGGGCGGCCGTTAAAAGCTCGCTGCGCTAAAGGACGCGGTGCCGCAGAGGGCCGAGAGGGAGGGGCGGGGGCGCAGTTGAGGGCCTCGGACTTCAGACGTGGAGGTCTGAAAATGTTCAGCATACGGGGTTATTGGGTGGGGTGAGGGTGGGGGGTGAGACGTTATCGCCAGGCGAACTTCCCATTGTAGTTTATTTCGGTTTTCGTATCCCCGTCCCCTTGGCCATTATCACGAGATCATCAATAGCACCGGATAATGTAGTTTTTCAAAGTATAATGAAGCACGTTTTCATTTAAATATTTAAATTACTAATTTCGTTGTAAATGGCCCCGGTATGCGAAAGCCTAGCCGTGCGGCTTAAACGAGTTGGTTAAAAATTTTCGGATAAGGAAAGCCGGCAGGGGGTGGGCGGGTGCGTGGACGGGTGCGTGGTTTGGAAGGGGGTGGGGGGGGGTGGGGGTGGGGCGGATGTCGGCGGAAGAAGGTCGACGTATAATCGTCACAATCGATGATATCGATGATATCGATGATATCGAGAGAGAGAGGGTCGGGGCTGGGGGTAAGAGCGACGGACGTTCGGGGAGCGAGGAAGGATGGAAGGAAGGAGAAGGGAACGAAGGAAGGAAGGAAGGAAGGAAGGAAGGAAGGAAGGCTTGAAATTGTCAACGGGTTGTACGCGGGCGTGTAGACCCTCCGATAAAATAAATCAGTCGTCAACCCTCTCGCTATTAGCGCGGGAGTGAATCAGTTAGGCTGAAATTGTGCCGGGACCATAAATTTTATGCCCCCCCCCGGGTAAATGCGTGGATGGGTGGGTGGATGGGTGGATGGGTGGCTCGGGCTCGGGCTCGGGCTCGGGATCTAAGGGAGTATAGCACGGGCCGTGGAGGCCGTGGACGTTAAAATAGAATTGCCTCGGCGCGTAGAAGCGATTGGATCGATAATACGTAGATTATTATCGGGTAAAGGAATCATAATGCCGATGGATCTTGGTATGATCGATCGGGGGGCTATCCGAGTAGCCGACCATCGCGATAGAAAACTTATTGTTTCGGTATCCAGCTGTCACCGAGCCCCCTCTCGGTCCATTAATCAGGCGGGTCGCGGCCACCTGCCCCTCCCCCCCCCGTCCGCGGAACCTTCGAACTCAAGGATCGAGCCCCTACCCTATTATACCTTTATACGGAGCCTCCCTCGATATAAGACCCTTATCGTATCCTTAATGTATTCGTATACATGTCGTGGCCGATGTCAGTTGGCTCCCAGTCAACGAATGCATTGCTATCGTGGGCTGGTCTACGTGGCCGACTACGTGGTGGCGTGGGTGGTGGCGGCGTGGGGTGGTGGCTACCGATCGTATTAGCGGTGGGACGGTGGGAGGGCGGGGGTGGGTTGGGGTGATGGAGTGGCGGCAGCCCGGCGGGTGGGAGGAGCCGCTGCATCGCGCGCGTGCGACTTATTGACCGAGGCCCGTAAAAGGAACGGAGAACCGCCGCGAGGCCCTTTGACGAGTGCGTGCACGCCAACTGATAAATGAATTCTGACGTCATAATACGTACGCCCATGTAAATCAAAGCTAAGTAGTAGTGCACGCGAGCGCCGCCGTTCTAGCTCTCGAACGGCTTTCTTTCATTGGCAATTCTCTCATTAATGTGCATCCCGCATGAGGGATCGGCTGCCAGAGTGGCCATTATTCATCTTCCCGTAATTGAAAATATAACCTATGACAATGCTAAGGGTTAGGTTGGGGGGGGGGTGAGAGAGGGTACGACTACGACTACGACTACGACGACTACGACGACTACGACGACGAAAGATTACAATTTTTAATGGATGCCATTACAACGTAGAAAGGGATTTTACATGAATCATTTGGCCCTCTATTAATCTTATTAACCCTTTCTCGCGGGGGGATCCCCCAATCCCCACCCCCCGCTCCCACTCCCTCTCCCGCAAAGGCTCGGCTCGCGCTTTCCCTACCCTCCAAGGCTTCCATCCCTCGAGCCATTTGATCTCCGCGATCTCGTCGCCATTAATTGGTGAATTTTACAATGGAGCTCCCGTCCGTGCACCCACCCCACCCCCTCCCTACGTTTAAATAGGCTAGGCGAGAATTTACGAGAGGCATGAAATTTTCATGAACGATTGCTGATTTACTTTGGCTATAAAAACCAACTGTCATTTTCGAGGCTTTCATTGCTTTGAAAAATCTCCGCGCGCGCTACTTTTTTATCTTCCCCATAAAACTCCTTCCTATTTTATTATGTTTTCTCACAATAAATCGCCATATTTTCGCGAATACCCCCGGGGCCTCTTCGAAATATCAAACTTTACTGCTTCCTATATTACATTAGCGTAATCGCGATACGCGCAAGCCGCGCGCAAGCCGCCCGCATGCACACACACACAGACACACGGCCAACATAAATATTTACGCGGTGATCCGAGCTTTACCCAGCTCGATTCCCACCTTAAATACAGGACTCCTAAAACAACGACGGCTATGGGTGGGGGAGGGACGGGGAGGGTTTACAAGCCTCTTTTTTTTTTTTTAAACAAACCAATGGGAATGTATATGCTTTGGCGGAGTTGACCCGCTTAAAAAATATTTGTTTCAAGAATATCGCGCGAACCGGCCCCGGTGAGCTTCCATCTCAAATCGCAACGTTCGACTAATAATTATTCCGTTACTTTCGTAGTATCGATGACGTTATCATTGGACTATTTTCCAAATACAATACTCGCATTCCCGCAACCAAGCTTCTCCGTAGCCCGGCATTACTACTTAGCTTTCAACAATTCCAAACGCGAGAGAGAGAGAGGGGGGGAGCAAAGTAAGGCCCGCGTGTCATGGAGTACACCTGGGGAATTAATACAATTTGTAATTGTGATATTCGACGGGCGAGTTGGTTTTGCGTTTGCCGTGACGTTGGCATTATCGGACGTTTTTTTTTTACAAGTCACGTAGGCTTAAAAAAAAAAAAGGGAAATCCGCGTTTCTTCGACGTGCTCTCGTCGAACATCGCTATGACTCCTGCCGTGATTTACTTGCCTATTCAACGACCCTATTTCCCGGTTAAATATATATATATATATATATCGAATTTATTCGGTAAATGTGGAAAATAAAATATCGTCATCCGAATGCACGGCTCTCTGAATTTAATTACTCGAGTAGGAATAATTCGTGTGGCTCCGGGGGAGGGCTGCCTGCCTCTGGGGTTGAGGTGGGGTGGGGGGGTGGGTGGGAATAAATTTTAATATTTGAAGTTTATTATCGTTCCTTAAACTTTATTTGTTTTACATTTCTAATCTAATTATAATCGAGTTTTGACGATGCCGCGAGGAAGCGAGACAGAGAGAGAGAGAGAGAGAGAGACGGAGTCGTCCCAAAGTAATAAAACGTTATAGTCGGTACAGCATAAACAAGGCTAGGTGTTACTCGTTATTACCGTTAAGTCATACTAATTTCGCTCTACGTACGCGTTCGCGTAACCGAAGATTCGCGCTCCTATAATTATTAATTGTCCGCTTTATCGGCTTGATCGTTTAAAAAGAAGAAAGTGACAATTTAATGGGCGAGGCCGTTAAGCTATAGGGTATTAAATGGCTTAATCCGACTCGGCCTCTCACGCACGTAATCACGTAGCCCTCGCTAATACGGCAAATAACACAACAAAGTACTTAAATACACGGTAATACCTAATAGGTAAATTATAATCGTTAATCGTGAGCTTCGGGCCGGAGTATATATCGCCCGACTATCCTGCTGCCATCCCTTACCTATCCTATCTACATAAGAGAGAGAGAGAGAGAGAGAGAGAGAGTGGTCGAGACAAAGGCAAATGATGATAATGTGAATTTTTATACGATAAACGTCCTCTTACGAGGCCAAGATCTTTTATAAATAGCGGTGAGCCAAGTGCAAGTAGGGGATTACACGGGCGACAATTGATTCGCGCTCCGAGGTCCGGAGTCGAGTCGCTGACAAAATCCTTTAGCCACGCAGCGGATAGTAGCCCGACAAAGCCATTCGGGGTCGGTGGGGGTGTTGGGGGCGGGGGAAGAGAAAAAAATGCCCACACGGAAGGGTGAAGGAACACTTGAACCCTCGGTAAACGCTGCCTCGAGTGGAGATGCATGGGGTCCTTGTTGGCTATGGCGTTCGGCGATGGCGACAACGTGGTAGTGGCGGCGGTGGTGTCGGGCCAGAGGGGATCGGGGGTTGGGGGTTGGCTTAATGACAATATCATACATGCCCTCTCATTAATTCTAACGGCCTTTCGTGTCACGATGGAGTGGCTGGGGCGGCGCGGGTGGGGTTATTGGGGGGTTGGTCTGGGGGGAAGGAGAAATGTTGCGGAGAAAAGAAAATGTGGCGGGGTGGGGTGGGGGCGGGGGTAGGCAAAGGAGCGCGTCCTTGAACGGAAATGGCTCGAGGGCTAGGTTGTCGTACGGGCGAGCGAACGCGTCGGGTTAGCAAAGGCTCGCTCGGGGCTCGAAAGTCCCGGAATCGGCGTGGAGGGTCGCGAACACGGTGTCCCGGTCAGGAGCCAGAGAGCCTCGAGCCTCCCGGGTGCGCTATTTTTCCTATTGGAGACCTCGCGCCAAGGGACTCGAGTCCAATGGCTTTCTACAGCCGCTTTTACCTTTTTCTCTCGCTGCCGTTATTCCCTTCGCGGAACACTTGGTGCGTACGCGTGAGCGATCGCGAACATTTTTTTTTTTCTCAAAAGCTATCGAGGATACAGAGAGAGAGAGAGAGAGCGCAGAGAGAGCGCAGAGAGAGAGCGCAGAGAGAGAGAGGTGGGGTGAGCTTGGAGTGCGGGTACGGCTTGTAAGGGAAAATAACCGAAGCTTGACTGGAGGTACTTTCAACTGCACTGCCAGACCAGAGTCTCCACTCTGGTCTGCTCCACTTCGTCCCTCCCCCGACCAGCTGCCGGGAACGTATCCTTAAAAAAAAAATTGGACACGTCGTGAGCTTGGGCGGGAAAAGCCTATCGGCGGGAGGAGTCGCTCGTCACCTGGAGCCGCTTTCGTCTTACTTCTGACCTCGCCGATACGCCCGGACTGTCCAATCAACGTGCGTATTAATTCACGCGTAGTGACGTCATCGCGCTAAGAGGTCATCGGTGTCATCGTGGATAGGCGGAGGTTATTGGGGTCGAGGAATTGACGGGGTTCGAGCCCCGTGCTCAAATGTCCTCGAATGGCGTCTCGGGCCGGACTCTGCGGGGCGGCGCGCGATTCCATCCTGTTGTCGGCGGGGGTTTGGGGGGGCTGAGGGGCACGGAAGCAAAGAGACGCCCGAAGCCGAGACGACGTCGTGGGCGGCTCCGTAAAGGCGTAATACAACCCCCGCTTCTCGATTCCTCGTCTTGCCGGTTCTTCCGTATCCGTGGCGCGAGCTCGCCCGCACTCCTAGTACATAATAAGTCACGTGACATTAATATTTGAAAGCACTTGGTACGTGGATTGCATTCTCAGTGGCACCGCGCAATATCCCATCCCTCCAGCACGACCCGCTTCCTCATAATACCCGGCATTCCCTTGCCCTCCTCCGCCCTCCTCCGCCCCGCCCGGCGAACAGCTCCCCGCCCGGCGACTCTGCCCCCGCCCGGCGACCAACGTCCCGCGACTGATCCCTTTGGATTTTTTTTTCACTCCCCCCCCCCCCGATAACCCCGATAACCCCGATAACCCCGATATAACCCCTCGGATCGATTATTGCGTTGTCGGCCGTGTGCTCAGGTGCCGAAGGTACCGTATCGGCCGCTATTCCTACGAAGGTGAGGGGGTCGGCTGATAGTTCCCGGTAAAGAGTCCGAAGAGCGGGTTCCCGCGCAATAAAGTTCTTCCGAGCGATTCCCAGCGATTCCCAGCGATTCCCAGCGATTCCGAGCGATTCCGGGGGAGGAGATGCGTTGAGATGCGCGGAGGTGGGGGCTCGTGAAAAACGTCGGGCCGTATAGTCGGAAGTAAGGGGCTTGGCGGTCGAGGGCGGAGGGCGAGCTCGGGGAATCGACCTTAGAAATGGAATATCCCACTTTATGTTTTATGCGATAGATCAGCTAGCGGTGGCGGCCCCGTCGTACAGGAGCTTCGCGTCCCGGGTATAAAGTAAGACGGACGGATATGTCTGGGGTGCGAGTCGCTCGCCTACGCCGTCGGCTCCCGGAGCGTCGGAGCTTCACGTGTAGGAGGAGCAGGAGCAGGAGCAGGAGGAGCAGGAGGTGGATAGGCGGTACGGGGGCGGCGGATAAATTTTACGTAACGTCCCGGCGCGCGATTCAGCCGGGGGCGACGCACCTTACCTACCCCCGCTTCCTTCCTCCCTACGTAATAATAATGGCAATAATAGTAATGGTAAAAAGGTAGGTGCCGCGGAAGATCGGGAGGCGTGGGGGGGCCGGGGGGTGGGCGAGTAATATTTTAACGACATATTCCGAATGGCTGATGCAAAGTAATTGGCTCGGCTAGATTTACAGGCCATATACGTGAGGAAGAGAGCCCCAATGCTAATGGCCGGGGGGGTGGGGGGGGGCCCATTCAATTAGCTCCGAGGGCCCGTTCAATTAAATACACCTTTGGCTAATAAATACTTTGTCGTGCCATTAAAGCGCGGTCGGTCAGGCGTAGAGGGCGCGGTGGTACGGCCATACGCAGAAGACGGCTTAGTTTATCGGAACGGAGGGAGGGATCCCGGTCGGCGATGCGAAAACGAGCGTTTACGAGGCAAGGAGCAACGAGCTTTCCAGAGATAAATCCAATGATAATTCGAATAATTGGAATCATTACCGAGCTTAATCGTAGCATAATAATAATAAGTCTCTCTGTCTCTGTCTCTGTCTCTGTCTCTGTCTTTGCCTCGCTCATACGTTCCCGGGGCTCGGCGATCGACGCACGTTGAAGCGAGAGACGGACCTCGGCGCTTCCGAGGAATCGTTAAATATTTGCGAGAGAGAGGGGGGGGGGTTCGCGCGGATTCGGGCCCCTCCCCACGAGCTGAATCACAGGCGTTTTTGTTCGTTAGCCCCCGGATTTCGATCGGGACTAAATTATAGCCCCTTGATTACTCCCGATCCTTAGCCATCGAGCTCAGCCATCGTGCTGGGCCATCGTGCTGGGCCATCGAGCGATTAACGCGGCATCGGATCTATACGGCAATCCTTCTCTTCTCATTAAAACTCGATCGTCCACTTGATTCATCGTCCTCACGGTGCTTTTCGTTAGCTCGACCGAACCATTACACTCCTCTCTCCTTGCCTATCCCGCCATTCAGCCCACAGCCGGCGCTTCCTCGTAAACAATCATATAAATCACTCATTCTTATTGAGCCCCGACCCCGACCCCCACTACCACCGCCACCAACCACCCCGTTCCTACCCTACCCTACCATTCTGCCGATCGCGTATAATAATTAATAAATGAGATGACCTTGTGGTCTGATTGAAAGAGTTTGGTTGTCTTGTCGTGGACATAGTGGATGAAGCCACCGGTGGTCGAGCCCGACAGTCCGCGGAAAAGCTGGACGTAACGGACCTCTCGACGACGACGTATCAGCAGGATACGCAAGCGAGCAAGCGAGTATGCGAGTCGCGTGTGCGTGCGCGCAAAGCTAAGCGGCAGATAGTAGACGGGTTATTAGACACGTGCAGCGGGGCATTTAAGGCCTAACACCTGCCTCACCTGTTGCCACGAGACATTATCTCGGCAATTGTCCCCTCCCAACGGCAAAGTCGCTCGCTACGCCAGTCGATTGGGACGGGCAGTCGGTCTCGGCCGGGTATTCCCGAGCTAGAGCCATCACTCGCCTCGGCTAAACGACCCAAAGTATCTCTGTCGTCGCTCCGTCTCTCTAGCCGCCGACTAGTGCAGCAGCAGATCCTTTTTCTTCTTCTTCTTCTTCTTAGTCTTCTTAGTCTTCTTCTTAGTCTTCTTAGTCTTAGTCTTCTTAGTCGTCTTTTTTTTTTTATTTTTTTTTTTACAAAGAGCGCGAGAGTCATGCGAGCGAGAGTCCTCGGCTCCGTCGCGGCTAAGCCCAGCCACATAAACAATAATCAACTCGGCCGAAAAAATCCTCTCCCCCTCCCCCCTCCCCCTCTCCCCGCCCCACTCGAGATTAAAGGGAAAAATAATAGGAGGATGGGGAACATTAGTCCCGAGTGATTGATAACGGCTAAATCTTAAAGTTCCTGCCTTCCCCCCCCCCGCTAAAGAATTTTAAGCCCCCACCACCAGCCCCACCCACCCCCTATGCCCGCCACCACAACCACCACCATCGCCACCCATAACTCTTCCGAATACTTATCCTGATTTTCCAGAATTTTATAGGCTCCGCTGGCTAATAATAATCGTCGTATTTCTTACGGGAATTTACACGCGTGCCGAGGGGCATTCCGTACCCGCCCCCCACACCCTACCCCTCTGCTTATAGAGATAGAGATAGAGAAGTCATTTGGTTGAAAAGAGTTGGTTATCGCGCGCAAGGCATACTTCCAGCGTCGGTTTGCGTAAGGTCTGCCCTGGCCGCGGCTCGCCATTTCCCATTATCATGTCCCCAATCGACGTAACGAATACCACGGCTCCGTAGACGGATTACGCTTCTCAAATCGTCCCCCGCGCCTTCCCCATATCCCCATTAACCCCAATAGCCATACGCTGCCCTGGCTCTTGCCTGCCCTTGCGACTCTCGTAACCTCGGCCACTGGCCAGAGCACTACTCCTGGACCAATCACTCATACCACCGGAATGAAAAATAAATAAATAAATAAATAATAATAAATAAATAAATAAATATAATAAATAAATAAATAAATAGAATGGAAGGAAAGGGGATAAGACCGTTCGACGATGGTGCCGGGTAGTGCGGTACGTTTATTAAAGCCGTGAAAGTTTAAAGGACGATCTGAAAATCTCGATAATTGAGCCGTAATTAGTAGCCGCCCGATTCCCCTCGCCCCGCTCCAGGGGCCGCCGCTCTTTCGCATCGACATTCGCCCCGACGTTCGCCCCGACATTCGCTTTTACGTTCATTAGCCTTCTGCGATCGAATGATTATTAAAAACCAGCAACGGGGCAAGAGGGGTAGGGGCAATTGTGAAGATTACAGAGTCCCATCCCTCCGACCCACCCCCGACCCTCGCAAACCGTCGCAACCGCCGTCCCAATCCACGTGGGTATCCTCGTAATTTCCTGGAAGGTGAAATGAAGCAAAAAAGGCTCGCGCAGAGGAGCATCGCCGGAATTATAGTCGCGCATGTGTTCATGCAATGGGTGGTGGTGGGGGGGGGATAAAGCGACTCGAGAAGCAGCCAACAGAGTTATTATTGGCTAAACATTTTATCAACCCCGGGCCAACTGACTGATGATTAATTTATCACGATGGCAGGTGGGCGCCTGCCTTAATCCGCCCAGACCCCCGACTCGCCCCCACCCCCCTTTTACCTTACACGTTTTACTCAACGTTTTTTTTTTTTTTCGCTACGTGCTCCTTCATTCGTTCGATTCAAAAGATAGATAGATAGAGAGAGAGATAGAGAGAGAGAGAGAGAGGAGAGAGAGAGAGAGAGAGAGAATGAAAGAAAAGGGTCTTAAAAGTGGTGACTTTTGGCCCGTAGGAACGTTCGTCCCCCGGGAAGCGCTGCGTGTCCTGTAGTAGTTGTCGGCTAGTCCGCGGGAGGGAATCAGCGGCGCCAGCTGTCGGCAGGCATAAGTCAGCAGCACGGCTCACCGCCTACCTCGACATTAAACGCCTTCTTTGCCAAACGATACTCTATCGTGCGCGCCACCCCTCGCCCTCACCCTGCCCCCGGCCCATACCCGCTAGTTCCCCGGCACTAATAATGTGCGCGAGAGGCGCGACGGCGGTTAGCCGTCAAAGTACGCGGAGAGGGAGAGAGGGAGCGGACACCGGATTACGCGAACGGAGGAAATAGCCCTCTCCGTCCGTAACCCCTTCCCTCTCGCAGCTCTCTCTTTCGCTTCTTTCTCTTTGCGTTCTTGCGAATGCTACGTGCGCGAGCCACCGCTGTCGTCGTCGTTGCCGCCGCCGCCGCCGCCGCTGCCGCTGCCGCTGCTGCTGCCGTTGCTGTCGCCCCCCCTCCCCCACGCGTCTTGGACCGGGGCCGACCCCGCTCCGACGCTACAACGAGCGCGCGCGCGCGCGCGCGCATTGTCTCGCACTCGAGGCTGTCGTCCCTGTTTTACGGCTCTCTGGAGAAGACGGCAAACAGTCAATGAACTCGAGAACTCGAGCACGTAGCTCTCCGCTCGCTCTCCGCTCTCTGCTCTCTCTCTCTCTCTCTCTCACTCTCACTCTCACTCTCACTCCGTCGAGCGTCGTCAGCCTTCTCCTCGAGCTCCAGGGCCTCCTTGAGCGGGCAAAGGCTACCGGCGCTGGCCAGCGCCGGACTCTTTTTCCTCGGCGCAATGGACACGCAACTTCCGAGCTCCCCTGAAACTCGAATCGTTCCACGCGAGGGCACGATATTCGAATTTCTTATTATAAAATAAAGAGGATCCTGATATTTCAGGCTGGCCCTCGAAGCATCTCCTAAGAGCATTATTGTTTACGCCGAGGAAATGGAATACCGAGCGGAGGTAGCTACGCCGACTCCCTCCTCCTCCTCCTCCTCCTCCTCCTCCTCCTCCAGACCCTCTACCTTATACCAGCGACTCGCTCGCTCGCTACCAGGAACTCCTTCCTCGAGAGCCGACCTGCCACCGGCAACTACGTCGAACGAAGGAGACAAAGCGAGCCGTGATTTACGTGCCCGAGATCAGCATAAATCGATTACTTCCCACCACCGAACATCACCTTTCTATCACCGTCGATCGCGAGCGCATACTTAGGATTCGCGATAGTGAACGTCGGGGGAGTCTACGCAGCCAATGTACGAGAATAAAAGTAGCGGGCGGCTATACGTCAACCATCGAATCGCCCCCCTCCCCCCCAATCGAATGATTGTAATAGCGGGCCGAGGGGAGTAAGGGGAGTAAGGGGCTGGGCCATCTGATCGACGAGTGACGGCCAATGAATTGGCAATGAAAAGTCCCGGGCTCGCTGAGAGGGTAATCAAGAGGGCCGCCCTCTGTACGTACGAAACCCCCGACCCCGAGACCCCGAGCTCGTGAAAATATGGGACCGCTGGTCGAGACGGATCGACGGGGCTCATCGACGGGCTCCGAGATATCCTTATGTCCCATTACGGAGCCCTCCCGATTATTCGAGGCTTCCAGCTCCCCGTTCCCTTTCTAATGCAAATATAATTGTTTGCGGCTGTTTCTTCATTCCTATCTTCTCCTATCTTCTCTTCTCTTTTATTCTCTTCGTGGTCTTCGTGGTATTGGTGGCAGTTTTTTTTGTTTTTTTTTGCATCGCGTCGCGGCAACCCCTGGCATCCGGAGCCCGTCCGAGGCGCGCAGATGGGTCTTATAATAATTAATTCGACGATAAGGAATCGATTAAGGTTTCGATAAAGAGGGAGGTTAAGGGCCGGCTCGGCCCCCGACGCTGATATAAAATCTATAGCGACCAACTGTCGCTTCGTCGTCCTCTCCTCCATTTCTCTCTCTCTCTCTCTCTCTCTCTCTGCTGCTGCTGCTCCCCCGGCCACCCGCCGGTCAAAACGACCGACCGTCCATTAATTGCCCCTCGATTCGTCATACGCCCGGGAGATATTTCGATTACACGAGTCTCGTCGCGCTCGTCCAACCGCCATTGCATTCTCACGGTTTCTTTAGGTTCGCGACCCTCCCGCGCCCACCCCCACTGCACTCGCCGCTCGCCTCCTTATCGATCAGCCGGGTGGCTTAAGGGAACAGTCTCCTTAGCCGTTTCTCGCGTTCGGCTCCGTCGACGTCTACCTTCTTTCGGCGATAATCGCTTTTTAATTCCCAATCCAACGTCCTTCCAATCCTACCCCGCGCCACGCCACCCCGAGCCCGCGCACGCCACCCCGACGACGTTTATCATATTTCGTTAATTTCTAAGCCAGCCGGGGCCGTTCGTCGTGTTCCTTTTTTACGAAAAGTTTTCCAATTATTTGCGTCCGGCTCGTCAGCGGCGGCGATATCAATTTTTTTTTTTGTTTTAAAACGCATGACCCCAATAACCCGTCCGTGAGCAATACTGCTCGCGCGCGCTTCTTCGCTCCCTCTTACGACTCGGCCGTCCACCGTTGAGCTGCTTAACACGTATTATACCACGTACGAATGAATTTTCACCCGTGGTGGGAGGGTGCACTGACTCCAGCTCGAAATCCCCAACAGCGTCCAATCATAATTTCAAATCGAACTCCTTCCTTCGGCTCTGGATACGTAAAAAAAAAAAAAACATCCCCTTCAACCTCATTCTACCATTCGTTGCTTTTTTACCGAGCCTGACAAAATTCTAACTTTTTACGTCCCTCCCGCTAAATGATAAGAGTAAGAGAGAGAGTAACGTCGTCGCATCCGCGCCTCCCCCTACCCTACCCTACCCTACCCCAGCCCCAATAACCTCGTGACAATCAATTAAAAAAACGTATTATCCACGGGGGGCTTTAAAGGTGAGAGGCCGTGTTCCATTATGCCCGCAATACGTCGTAATAATGGAATTCTTACTTTCAGATAAGCGCGCTCTACGTTAAGACTTTAGTTATAATGTCTTTGCCGAGCAGTAGAGTTAGTTATATTATACGCGCTGTAACGTCTGACGCCCGTGTAATAAAGCACCGGCTAGAATATATATATATATATATATATATGTATACGTATATATTTTCTTGATAATAATGCGACGAACGGGGCGATACGTTAATGGCGAGAGCAATCTCCGTAATGGAGAATAATTTTCAACGTAATGTATTTATTTATGCTCTTTAGAGTATATGAAATCTTATCGCGGTAGGATGAACAAAAAAAAAAATGGCTCATTGGTCTTATTGGGGGTTATTGGTATTCGACACAGATACTTTAAAGGCTTAGTGGCGTTGTGGCCCCAGAACGGCTTCCATCTCAATGGGGGAGGAGGGCAGCGGGGCAGACGTATAGTATAGGACACGGTCTATAGAGTCGCAGGTAACAGGCTAGGTATTTCAAAAGCCACATTATGAAAGGCAGGAAACGACGGAAATCCAAAGAAAGCCGTCCTATCGAGTGTCGGGAGCAAATGCCCCCCCCCCCCCGCCGGATATCAAGTGGCACTGGCCCTCGGAGAAACGGAGAGGCTGTCCGAAATACGGCATTGAGCGTTGCGACGGGTCGCCAAGATCAGCGCTCACATGTATATACGTATACGTATACGTATACGTATATATGTACGTGCGCGCGATAACGTGACAAGTTGGAGCGGAATAAAGGAGCGGAGCGCGCGCGCGCGCGTGCGTGTGGGTGTATGCGTTGAGGAAGCAGCAGCGACGGAGCGGCTACGTTGAGCGCAGATTGCAAAATAATTGAACGGCCGAGCCGATCGAGTTCGACGGGCTACGGGGCGCCGGGGCACGAAGGGCATGTCTACTGTGAGAGAGTGTGTGAGAGAGAAGGATCGGCCTTACCGAGGACGAAAGTCGAGGTCTAGGTGGCGGCGTCGCGAGCATCCATTATGCCAAGACAGAGGGGAGGCTGCGCGAGGACTACTTAGGGAACCGGGAGACTTCGTCTCGGGCAGGGCAGCAGCTGATGCGTTTTTAAAGACCGACCTTGCCGTTACCGGGGAAAGTCCAGGGTATAATGCCGGTGGGGTGGGGGGGGTCTAGGGGTTGCAGCAGCAGCAGCAGCAGCAGAGAGAGGACGTTCGAGTTGATGGATCGCCTCTGCCGATCGAGCTACGCCGAACTAATCAATAATCTCGGCTCGAACGACGACTCGAACTCAAGGCCGTGGCCTCCTTATTAAAATCCTATCAACCTCGGCACCTCTGCTCTTACTCTTACCACCTGCAATTGCGCCAATGACTCGCCACTCTCTCTCTCTCCCACTCAATCGACACTCAAGTTTCTTCGACTGGCGTCCCTCACTCCACCTAATCAGTCGAACGTCCGGCTGCAGTTTTTAAAGATTCGTCGGGGCCATTAAGTTCGATCGATCAAAACGGAATCGTCATTTCTCATCAGCTACGAAAGAATAAATTCCTCCAGGTTCTTTATTGGGGTATTATTGGAGTAGTATTAAGGTGATTAAGGGAGGTCGCGATAACCCCCAATAACGTAAGCCGACTTAAAGTGGCCACTCGTTTTCAAGGTTCCCCGTAATATTATTCGTATTTCATGTAACGGGCCATTCGTTTCGATAGCCGATGGGGTTATTGGGTACGCGATGCCATTTTACCGGGGACGGTAAATAATTATTGGCCGCCCCTATGTACGGACGGCTCGCGTATCACGTCGCGCGTCCTCTCGCATCGAATGAACGGCCGCTGCGAACACCCTGAGCTTCTCATTACAAGTGCATATTAAGCCCGTGCGTTTTACGAGAACCCGGGTCACATCCTCGCCGACTCGTAAAGCGAGCGGCTGGATGTGTGGGCTGGAGAGGGGGAGGCTGGAGAGGGAGGCTCCGATCCAGCGGAGAGGGCCGATACGACCGGCTGACCTTGATCACGGGTCATAAAGGGTTATCGATACGCGGGGCCACGCGAGCTGCCTAATGCGCTTTACGACGTGAGCCCGGCTCGCACGACCTAATCAGCCTCCCTCGCGCAACCCGATATTAATTATAATTGCTGTACGAGGCGACCCTTGAGCCGCCCATTAGCAGCCAGCCACCCGACCTTGCAATTAACAGCCGAACCAGACGCACGACAGTCAGGACGCACCGTTTTAGAATATATAAAAAGAAAGAACCAAAAAAAAAAAAAAACGAAAAGAAAAACGAAAAAAAAACAGAAATCCACACGCCCGGGCTTGGCGACGATCCGATGCAGGGTGAGGGTGAGGGGGTGGGTAGAGGCGGGGATCGCAGTAGTAATTGAAAGCCACTAGTAATTGAAACGCGCTTTTAGAGAGGGAGAGTGTGAGGGAGAGTGAGGGAGAGTGAGGGAGAGAGGGTCGCGCGCCAGCTCGAAAAAAAAGGAAAGGTAAAGGGGAGGAGGGAAAAAAGGTAGAGGAAAATAATTGACCTGCCGTCGTCGATAAATCCATAGGACTGGTGGGGCGAAGCGGCTCGCGAGGGATTACGGGGCGTTGTTGGTCGTAGTAACGGCGCCAGGGGGCGGGGGAGGGCGTCAATCGAAAAGTCGTAGGTACTGGATGGGGGTTATTGGGGGCGTACAGTCGTCCTGACCTGGTGAAAACATAGTAATAAAAGCCGCAGGTTCTCCTCCTCCTCCTCCTCCTCCTCCTCCTCCTCTACTACTACTACTAGTACTAGTACTAGTACTGCTGCTGCTACTGCTGCTGCTGCTGCTGCTGCTGCTGCTACTACTAGTGCCGACGTACGTGTCTCTGATTATGCACGTACACGGGCATAATGGACGGATGATAGGTGGTTCGTCCCAGGGCGGCCACCTGCACAACACTCTCGCAATATCGATAAAAGCTCGGCTCGTGCCGGAGCTTGCACCGCCCGGAGAGTTTGTCACGGTATGGGAAAGCCATCAATTTCAATGGGCTTTGAAAACCGAACTACTTGTTGCGCGGCTCACCCTCCTGCCACGTTACGGGCGACCCCTCGCTCTCCCTCCTCCCACCGCCATCCGTCCTCCGTCCTCCGTCCTCCGTCCTCCGACCTCCGACCTCCGCCCGTTCCATTCCACTACCCGTTCCACTCGGTTCGATCTCGGCTGGCTCTCGCCCTCGGGACACCCGAACGGTTTTCACCCTCACTCTCGATACGCGAGCCGATAGCTTCCCGAGGGAAGCGATGGGAAAGCTGCTCTCTATCCCTCCACCCCTCGACTCGACTCTACCCCACCTCCACACACCCCCCACACACAGAGCAGCGTGCTCCCTCTAGTCAAACAACAGCGTGTCGCCTCCTGCATTCTACGCTCGTCCCACGTCATGTCGAGGCGGACGGATGGATGGATGGATGGATGGATGGACGGATGGATGGATGCACGACTGGAAAAGGAGTGCTTTATTTCGCTTAATTATTCTCGTTCGTTCGACGAAATGCCGTCGGAAGTGGCACGCAACCAGCGGCGACTTCCCAACCCCCTGACACCTCGGATTTAAACAAATAGCCATTAACACGCGGGAATCGACAATTGTCACTTGGCCGTTGGCTCGGGAACCTTCCCCCGCCGACTCTTAAACTCGAGCCTCGAATCCCTCCCGATAACCTCCCTCACTTGGCCACACGCAAATTATTATCCTCTAATGAATTTTTCTTTCCCTCACCATCCCTACGAACGATCAGCCACGGTCGAGCCGTTGAAGCGCAACGAGCTGCGGCCATTCCTTACTACCCACTCTACGATAAAGAACGACAAGGGTCGTGTGGCGGGGGTGGTGGCCGAAGGAGGGCAGGAGGGGGCGTTTTTATATTGGCCGGTAATTGATTGGCTCGATAGCGGGGCTCGGCGATGCTGAACAATTGACCTGGGGTAGGTAGGAGACATTGGGACACGATCGTCTTGACGGAAGGAAAGAATCGCCCTGTCGGGAATTACGAATTACGACGCGGGGAGCTTTCCTCTAGGGGGGTCGGTCGGCCGAGGACAGGGCCGAACGAAGGCACGCCGCGGATGCCGCGTCTCTCGGCCGAGCGACATATCGCGGCCTCGCGCGTTAATCACGTATCCGGTGACGGGGTGTGTGTGTGAGAGAGAGAGAGAGAGAGAGAGAGAGAGAGAGAGATATATTGGGGGTTATTGGGTGTTGTTTGTTTATTCACCGACGGGTTTAATGAACAGCAAAACCGAGCAGATTCTGTTATCCTCTTTCCTCACCCCCCCTCTCGCCCCCCTCCAACCCGTTGTCGCTCGGGATAAACGCTTGTTCGTAGTACAACCCTGTCGTCAAAGGCTCGATTATCCATTACGGGACGGCGAGCCAGTGTAAACACGACTCGATCCTCGATCCCCTTTGCCCGCCTACATCCGACCGGAACAGTCAATCGCGCCTGTGAGTCTGTGCGAGTGCGAGTGCGAGTGCGAGTGCGAGCTACCCGATCGATCCTTCCCGTGAAATACCAGAGCTAATTACCTGCTGCAGCCTGTAGCGAATGAAGTGTTGGCGGGTCGGGGGAAGGGTGGGAAGTGGAAGGGTGGAAGGGGGGGTAGGAGGGCGTAGCGGAGGCTGACAAACGACTGAAAACAGTTACAAACTAATGGCAATATTTACCGTGCATTGGTGTTATCGGGCGAGTGTCGAGTAAGCGGATGACGAACGGCAACGACGGAGGAACGAAGTGGGCTGGAAGAGGTCGGTTAGGGAGGGTAGGTAGGATACTTTTTCTTTTTTTTCCTCCTCCTCCCGCTCCACCCGCTCCCCTTTCACTCGATATCCGTAGTCTTATATTTACAAGGCATTGAGGAACGTCGAAGCCAAAGCCGCGAGGGGGAGCATTCGCAGTCGGCAGTCGTGCCCCCCTCTCCCCCCCTCCTCCTCCTCCTCCTCCTCCTCACGTGCCACGGATATTCTTTCAATATCGAGGGGAATCTTTAAGTGGGCACTACCAGCCGCCGAGCAAGCAACAGGTTGTAAATCCGTTTTTTAAGGCATTCTTCTCTCGATTTGCCGAAAGGAGAGTCTTCCTTTTTGCCAGGCCGACAGACCCGACCCCCTCCCCAACCCCCTCTCTCTCTCTCTCTCTCTCTCTGACTCACTGGTGCCTAATGGGGAGTCGGCGGCAATGGGATCGAAGGGGCAGCCCTTCTATCCTTCCGATCCGTTCAAACTTGCCTTTCCTTTAGGAATCCAGACACGAGCCAGCTATTCTTTAGCGCACGTTTTCCAATCACGTCGTTTCCTCCGAGAAGGATGGGGCTCCCTCGCCCTCGCCCTCGGCACGTGGAAAAATATGTGCTTTCCTCGGGTATTCCTAGGCCAGGAAACGAGATCATTTTGCAAGTCGTTTGCCTCGGCAAACTGATTTTTATCGGTTCCCTGCTCTCTCTCTCTCTCTCTCTCTCTCTCTCTCTGCTCTCTCTCGTTACGAGTATTAGTTTTAGTAGTGGTGGTGGTGGTGGTGGTGGTGGTGAAACGACGGCTCCGATTCATTTACATGCGGGATAATTGTCGGCGGTCCCGCAGCCGGAAAAGCCAAAAACGGATGATAAGGATGATTATTATCGGAAAGCGAAGATTATCGGGGATCACCGGGCTTGGCTGGCTTTCGATATTCTTAAAGGGAAGCTCCGGGGCAATGAGCGTGAAACAATGTGAAATAACTCGTGAATACGCCGATGGTTTAAGGGACAAATTGGGCGGAACGACGGCGGAACGTGTCCGACGGCTTACGTAAACAGAGACGCGAGACTGTGGAGAGAGAGAGACAGAGAGAGAGAGTTGGGTATAGAGGCGGGGGGGAAAGAAAAAAAAGAAAAAGAAAAAGAAAAGAAAAGGGACGAAGGAAAATGCAGGAAGGCAAATAAAAGGAATTCTGTCGAAACGAGGCGACGTGGGACCGGATGTCGAACAATCTTTATATTTCGTATTAATGATCGTACTCTCGAAGCGCAGGAAAGAGACTGGCTGCGGTCGGGCTGGGCCGGCACACAATGTACAAAATAGGCTAATCAATTTTATATTGCGGTTGACAAAGTCTTCCACGGCCATTACGTTCATTTACTTATCCCAATCAATGCGAGGAGGAGGAGGACTTTGCTTATTCTCCACCTCCACCACCACCACCACCCCCATCACCCACCCAATAACCCATCCTTGAGCGTTCGCTCATATTCTATCGCTCTTTTCATTTTCTTTTTTTCTTTATTTTGTTTTCTTCGTTTGTTTGTTTGTTTTTTTAATTTTCGTTAGAGATTCGAGCAGAGAGGATGGGCAATTTGCGCGGCCTTAAGTTTTACGGGAAAATTGAATTTCGAAACATAATGGGAGGAGCCGAGCGGCCGTGTGCGTAATCCACAGGAAGGAGTCCTGCAAAAGTTGTTCCTTACCGTAAGCTGAGGTCCCTGACGAAGTTTAAAGAGATTAGAGAGGCGCGTGGAAACGGATCGGTGGCCACCATTAGCCCCTCCGGCCCCTCCGGCCCCGGCTCTTTGACCGCGCGAGTTTGAGCGCCACGGTGGCGGTGGCGGTGGCGGTGGCAGCGGAGGAGGTAGGTGGTTGGGGGCAGGAGGTAGGAGGTAGGAGGTAGGAGGTAGGGAGGTAAAAAAAAAAAAAAAAAAAAAAAGGAAGCAAGGAAGAGTTGAGTTCTTCATGGACGAGGTACGGGTGGATTGACAGATTCCTGTACTCGAGCGTCGCGTTAACGTGTCCATTGTTACCGCGGTGTGGTCATGGCCGCTGCCCCCCCCCTCCCCTTCAAAATCACTCATCTTTTCCTTTCAAGTCTCATGAATAGAGAGCGCCGTCGCCCCGTTGCCCCGTTGTATTAAGAAACGAAAGAAAAAAAGGAGGAAAGAAAAAAGGAGGAAAGAAGAAAGAAAAAGAAAAAAAATAAACGAAGTAAAAATCCGGGGGGGGCTTTTTGCTAGTCCGATAGGTCGAACAGGAAGTCCTGGACTCGCTGGCGAGCATGACGAGCGTACTACGTTCGCCTTTTATTTATACAAGCCGGGGTCGAGGGGCGGTAATCGGCCAGGAACCCGACGGCAATCGGACTTTGAGCCGGAAATCGGATACTCGAGCTTCATCGGCGCCGCGGAGCCCCCGCCTACTTGGCTCGGCCCTCACCCCGGCCAAGGAGCGCGCGAGCTAAAAGCAGTTCGCCACTTCGGATGGGCGGGAGTATTTATCGTTCCGGGTTACCGGCTGCCCATTATGATTCTCCCGATTCCTCGATAGAGAGTGAGTGAGAGAGAGAGAGAGAGAGAGAGAGAGAGAGAGAGAGAGAGAGAGGACGAGCGAGAGTGAGCTACCGTGAATTATCAGTATCCCGGGCACTGCGGCCGGGAGCTAAGCAACGCCCCCCCCCGACCCCACTAACCGCCGCCTTCCCCGTGCCTTTCTTTAAATGGTAATCGAGTCTTTCGAAAGCAAAGGGAATCCTTTCGCAAGCTCAGCTATCGCACGATCAAGGAGTAGGAGCAGGAGCAGGAGGAGGAGGATAGAGGGGCGAGAGTGAGAGAGTGAGAGGGGGGGGAATCCGTCACAATAACAGAGGGGGAATAATTAATTTGGACGAGGCCAGGCCTTCGTGCAACCAGAGGCTTTTATACGCGCCCCGTTGTATATACGTATACGGGCTTAAAAGCGCGTATATAACGAACGAGGCTGCATCTAGCAATCGAGATTCCAAGGAGGTGGCGATGAAAAGCACCTCGGGGGCAAAGAACCAAAGCTCGAAAGAAGCTCGGCCAGCGGCTTAGGTGTGACGTGGGGCGGGGGGGGGCGGAGGTTTATTGGGGTTAGTGCGTTACGGAGCTCGATAAGAGTATCGAATGAGGTCGGAGGAGGGTAAAGGCACCTTCAAGGACCACGACGTCCAGGAGAAGGAGAAGGTGAAGGAGATAGAGAAGGAGAATGAGAGGGGGAAGGAGATGGACGGACAAGGAACTCCGGGCGTGGTGGTGGCCGGATGTAATTTCCGAGATGAGGAGCGAGAGAGAGAGAGAGAGAGAGAGAGTCGGGCCATCCTGGGACACGGGACGGGACGGGACGGGACGGTACGGATTGACTCCTCGCGATAGTGCTCGAACGGTCAAAGTGGTCTCGTTTCGGGGGGTGGGTGGGAGCCCCCCCCCCCGTGGGGGGGGTCATCATATCCTGTTGAGCTTGGACCGGGCCGTCGTGTTTGACCGGCGTCCCGGGCGCAGTCGAGTTCGACGACGGAAACAACGCTACGGCCAATTTTCCGAAGAAGCCAGGCAAAACACGTTAGCCGCGCAACTTTAATAACAACGGCGACATTCGTCTCGTCCACATCGCGCATCGTAACCACCCACCCACCAACCAACCCACCGCCCTTCACTCGCCCCGTCAACCAGAGATAGACAACCAGCCTACGAGCCATCCAGCCATCCAGCCTTTGAGTCTCACGTTCCAGGTCGCGAGAGATCGGTCCGTCGAACAAAAGGATCTATCTTAATGAGGATCAGCGCGCGAGATCACGCGCCTTGGGATCCGGAAGCGCATCGCCGGAGCCATCAGCGCCAACCACCTCCCCCACCCCCCATCCCGTCCAGCTTTAGATATCCGTGGAGGGTGTCTTTGTGTGCACGTGTCTGGCTTATCTGGAGACCCGCGATCGCGCTCCCGTAACAACGGACTTATTGCGCGCATTAGCGTACGGGGGGCGTCGAGGGCGGAGAGGGGCTCCCGGACGCGTAATTCGTCCGAGGGCCGTCACCGGCTGGCCCGAAACCAGAGTACAACACCCCGTGAACGATTAACGAGGGACGCGAGGTAAGGGTCCCTTCAACCCTCACCAACAGGGCCCAACTACCCATAAACGTACTACGGCTAATTTACATTGGATGGCCCAGAGTCCGGTCCACCAGAGTCCAGCTCTAGTTGATCGCGCACGCGCCCCGAGCTTGCGCTCGCACGCTCTCTCTCTCTCTCTCTCAGCTCTCAGCTCTCAGCTCTCAGCTCTCAGCTCTCTCACACACACAGACACACACACAGTAAAACCCGTGCCATTATCCAAATGCCTAGAAATGAAAGAAGTGGACGAGGTCGTTAATCACCCGGACTCTAAAACTTTCCAAGGCTCGTTCGGCTTCGCTTTCCTAGCGTCCGATTCGCTCCAGTAATTCCCGATGTTAAAAAGACCTCTCCTATCTTACGAAAACTTCCGGGGCCCTTTCAATAAATTATCCCTACGCGGAGCTTATCTCTTATTATTGGCTCGCGTGGTCTCTCTACTCGCGGGCGCGCTCTGCCCCGAAAACCCCGATGCTCCTACACAAAATCAATAACGCAATCAATTAATGCATACGTGTGACGTATACGAGAGAGAGAGAGAGAGAGAGAGAGCGCCTCCGTATACCCTTGAGTTTTTCCGGGAAGGAGGGGCGATACTATCCCTCACCCCTCACCACGCATGGTCTCGATTTCACATCAAAATCACGCATCGGGGAATGAATTTCCGATGAAAATCGTTTATAGGGTCGACGGGCGGCTCATACGCGTAAATGTATACGTATACGAGATGTTTATTTTACAATACGATTGAGAATAGGAACAGACGTCGAATGCTTAGGAATGCTTATGGAACGCGTCAGCTCGTCTACGTAGAAACCCATAAGACATATCGGCATTTAGCCTTGGAATTTATGGTGAAGAGGTATAGGGAAGGGGGGGGAGAGTCGGTGGCCAGGCGTTGCCGAACAGTTAGGTGGTTTAGGAGGCGAGCCTCACGAAGCCGTAAATACATACTTACTAAGCGACTCTGAAGAAAAGTGGATTACGTGGTAGATGGTAATTGATGGGCTCCGATTGTCCGCACTAGGAGTCATAAGGAATAATTTGCTTGCTCGCCGTCTCGAAAGGGGCTCGTGGATATTCAAGTAATAATTTCTTTCCTTGGTGAGGAAAGCTGTGCCGCGCCGCGCCGCGCCGCGCGACCCCTCGCCTCCTGTAATTAATACAGCGGATGGCAATGAAATGGAAATGCAAGAGAAATATGGTGTGGGGGGGGGGGGGTGGAGGGGAAGAAAAAAACGAAGCTGGCGTAAATCTGTAAATGCAGAGGAGGGCATTTGCGCTTTAACGAGTATCGCGCTCGAGCTCCGTATCGCGGCCTTCCTACCGATAGCCATAAATGGCCTAGAGGTAGAGTGAGAGAGAGAGAGAGAGAGAGAGAGAGAGAGAGCGGGAGAGATTCACTTCCTTCCTCGTGAAAAGCCGTAAAAAACGTCGGCAACGGCATAGTGGCCGCTAAGCAAAGGATCGTTACGTCTTAGTCGTTAATAATCACCGCCAGTGGCTTTTCGATCCGAGGACGCGCTAATTAGTTCCTTAAGACTGAATATTCTTCGTGCGCCGCGAACTGTTTATTTATCGACTGTGTACCGAGGCCGGTGAAGAACATCCCCGAGAGCCCAAGACCTCCCACTTCCCACCAGCCCCTCATCACCTCATCCGAGCGCCAAAGTAAGTCTGACCTGGTGCGAGGCCGTCCTTTAACGGCTCGTTCTTCAGTTGACGGGAAGGGCGGTTGGCGGTATAACCCCAATAACCCCAATAACCCCAATAACCCCAATAACACCAATAACACCAATGACGATACGATAAATTAATAATCTCGTCGATGGATGAGGTACTTTTCTCCTCGGAGACCCGCGATCCCGTTCTTCACCCCCCCCCCCGCGTACGATCGTCGAAGTCGACGATAACGGCAGAAGGCAGAAGGAAGTGCGTGCGAAAGCCGCGCGAGGCCTTATTACGTGGATACGTAAATACGTGGCTCGTTAGCCGAGGTGGCCCGAACGACGTAGGGAAGAGCCGAGTCCGGGGCAACGTGGAACCTCGAACCTGGATCCGGTGCTCGGGATTACGGGGACGGACCGGGCGGACCGGGGCTCGATTAACCCGATCTATCGCGGTTCTTGGAGTTATTGCGGGCTGATGAGGAGGAGTAGGAGGAGGAGGAGGAGGAGAAGGAGGAGGTAAACACGCGCAATACGAATGAAATGCCGGGCAGAGTATTGTATATAGGTGCGCAATACTACGGAAAGCCGAGTGGTACGGAGTACCTGCCGCGGGAGGATTCCTCCGGGCCACCGAGCTCCCCCCCTCCCCTCCCCCGCTACCCCGTCCCGCTAGCTCTTGCGCTTCTTCCCTCTAGGCTGACCGGGCTCGCGAAAGAGAGGAGGCCGGATTAAAAATGTAATCCAATAATAACGCGTCTCTGATGTACGTAGGAGCTGGTAATACGTGCAGGTCGGCAAGGCGCGGGGCAGGGAGGCAGGTGAGCCCGGGTGTCCGCCTCGCCCCGGCCCCGGGCTAGCCACACGAAGTCGCAGTCGGGGTGCGCGAGTGAGATGCCCCCCCCCCCCCCCTCCGGGGCAGGGGTGGGGCTCGAGCCGGGAAATCGAAGCCACCGCCACGGCATCGCGAATTTATTTAACATCTACACGCATCTCCCCGCCAAGTATATTTCCCCCCCGACCCTCTCCGCCCCCGACCCTGTCTTTCCGCCAGAATTAAATTACTCGGGCGATTATTTTTTCGGTCGGCGATCCTCGGCGAGCGAGCGAGCGAGCGAGATTATGCGGACGCGAGGTATTTTCTCAATCAGTGAATACGAGACCGTAAACTGCGAATACATATGGATATTTTATATTATTCTCCTTTCGGAGGATCATTCGTCCCTCCGCATTATATTCAAAATGAAATTTTTGT
Organism: Ceratosolen fusciceps; assembly: GCA_018883505.1. Taxonomy (NCBI): domain Eukaryota; kingdom Metazoa; phylum Arthropoda; class Insecta; order Hymenoptera; family Agaonidae; genus Ceratosolen; species Ceratosolen fusciceps. The sequence continues at coordinate 807,629 of RCIC01000026.1, forward strand.
CTCTTCAATGCCTCACCCCGTCGCCGCCCCCGCCTGGCCACCCAGCCGCCCAATAATCCCTAAACATCTTCTACCGTCGTTACTTATCCTTTTTTCCTTTCCTCTTCTTTTCTCTCCCTTTCTCTTCTTACTTGGTTTTATTTTTTGTTTTTTATCCTTTTTCATTCTTTCTTTCTTTCTTTCTTTCTTTTTTGCTAAGGAAAGAAAGGGGCGATATGGGAAAGAAGCCGCTTTTTCACATAAAATCGACTGCGCGTTTTATTTTATACGAGCACTTTCAGGTGGGGAGGGGGTGGATGCGTTATTTGCGAAAAGTCTCGTGTTCCCCAGGGTTTTCCTGGATTTTATTAATACAGCTCGGGTCAGCCTCGGTCTCAATTTATCGCCGAAAATTAGCAATATTTTACCGGAACAGCTCGCGCTCTTGGTAAGGAAATATTGTTTTTGTCACTCGTTTAACTTGTATTTATCATCCCGGATACGCGGCGCTCCATCATCCCCGTATCAGAGAGAAATTTTATATGCATATGGCATACATAAATGGAAAAGGGGGCTCGGTATAACTTAAAATGTTAAAGTACATTGAAAGATGCATGAGAGGGGCGGGGGGGGGCTTTTGTCTTGCTCTTTAAAGTAATCTGGCTCGCAGAAAATAGAATTGGATTTGGATTTTTCAAAGGCTAAGCCTTTGCCAGAGGATGGCCGACTGGGGGGGAGGGTGGGAAATTCTTACGAGGACGGCGAAACTGGCAACGGCAACGGCTACGCTAACGATAACGAAATCGACCGTGAGATATAAATTGTCGTAATAAATACACGGAGATTCGTCGTGGAGAAGGTAAAGTGTCGGTGAGAATTTTTGAATGGTGGCTTTCTATGAAGATTACCGGGCTATTTGTTACGCCCTGAGTACGATTGGCTTAAGAGAAAGGAGGAAAAATGCGCAGGAAATCTTTATTTAGAAAAAGCTTTAGACTTTTCGCTAGCCCGGAGCCAATGAAAATACGAGGACGTCTAGATCTAACGGATCCCGCTTTTCCGTTCCCCGAAAAGAAGAGAGGAGCTAGCTACTACGGCACCGGGCTCGCCTCCCCCCCCCCCCACACACCTACATGACCCCGGCTGGCCTTGTAGGTGTAGGGCTCGGACTATGGGTGCGCGCGAGCGAGGTCGAGCGGACTTACGCTCCGTACAGGGAATGAGTACGATAGATAAATAGATACGTAGATGGATAGATACGTAGATAGATAGATAGATAGAGATGTATGAGAGTGGGAGTGGGGGCGAGGGAGAGATGGTGTCGGAGAAAAAAGGCTCTCGAGTCGGAGAAGATATGGAAGGTTTTGAACGCAGTCCATTAGCAGAGCTCGCGAGGATGTGTGCGATTACGTAGCGGCCCACGTATCCGCACTTTATCCGCACATGTCCGCACATGTCCGCACATATCCGCACTGGTACATTCAATAATGCACCATCCGCCCCGTCGTTCCCCGCTCGTGCGTCCTCGGCTTCCTTGGTACCGCGTAGGCTCCTCGCGACCGAGCCCCGCCACCGGCCCGACCAACCCCCCTCGGCCGGCTTATTACGCCCCCGACTTTAATTTGCGAAAGGCCGACGGACTCTACCCTCCCCCCCCGCCCCCGCCCAAAACCGAAAGCTCTTTATCCGTCAAAGAGAGCAGCGAGCCCTGGTTTTTTCCTTTTTTCTTTCTTTTCTTTTTCTTTTTTTTTTTTTATTACGGCGGCGGTTGAAGAGGTTGTGGGGTTATTGGGGTTGCTGCGGGAGGGAGGGAGGTAGAGCTGGGTCCACACGAGCCTCCAAGATCACCGGTGTGTCTGTACCCGTGGCGTACACGGTCTTGGGAACTTTTACTCAACTGGACGGACAGTTGTTTCCCTTCCACACCAGGACACGCTTACTCGGAATTTACATACCGTGCTTGGCGTTAGACTCCGTGCAGTCCCCCCCTCGACCCTCTACTAAAAACGGCCGCCTTGACCGTCCTACCGCGCTCGCCCCCATTCATTGCCGCGTAAAACATCCCCGAGCATCTCCCATCAGTCAGTCGGGACTTTCGTCAACTCCTCCTCTTGATCCTTCTCCTCCTCCTCCTCCTCACCCTACCAATAACGATTCCTCAAACCTCCCCGCACCCTCGCTCTCTCGCTCTCTCTCTCTCTCTCTGTCACTGCGAATGTCACTGCGAATGTCACTACGAAGAATGTCAGGGGGAAGTCCGATGCCAGAGATGCGTCCGTCCGCTTCCCAACCTATAAACGCTCTGAGCCTATTTTATATTGCCATTGCCATAGTCCCCCCCCCCATAAGATACTCGCTGCCACGTTAATTCTAATGGGGCCGCTCGTAAAGGTAAGAATTTGTCAAAATCGACAAGATTTTCATATAAGATATCAGGTCGAATGGATTATTGGCATTACAAATACATCATGTCCTGTATTTCGCATTGCAGAACACGAGCTTCCTCGACTATGACTAATTAACTATAACTATGGCATTGCTTGAGCCTTGAGCCTTAAGCCCTTAAAAGACCGATGACGAGCGAAAAATAATAAACTTTCCCTTCTAACGGCTTAAACATTCTCGAAATTTTTAATCCACTTCCAAGCTCATTTATTTATCGTCCCATTGAATTTTCCGCCACTTTATTACATACTTTCGCCAAAGTGCTCTCCCCCATTCGTAATACAATCTAATACAATCTAATACAATCTAATATAATGGAATTTTCGTAAGGTATTTTAATGCAATGGAATATCGTATGATATGACATTAGTTTTTAAGTATTAGGAGCGATAAAATTACCAGACGTAATTACAATTATGAGCTTTGAGCTAATTTGTATAGAAAATTAGAAGAAAATATTGCAGCTTGAAAAATTCATAATGTCGAAGGGGATAAGGTGGAGCGGAGGAGGAGCGAGGAATGCGCGTCGAGATTTTACAGACCGAAATTACGGTGCACGGTATCCCCTCCCCCCCCCCCACCTCGTTTAGGAAATAAATATTATATTTAGTTATCCAGCGAGAGGCTAAAAAAGTGGACTGCGCCGAGCAATGAGAAGAGAATTTCCATTCTTATAATAATCATTAATATTAATGCAGATTTATTATTAACGGCTAGAGTCGTGCGCGTCGTTGATGCCCCGTTTCGAGCATTGGATTATAGCGGGATAGCGGGATAGAGAGAGAGAGAGAGAGAGAGAGACGAGAGAGTTCGATCATTAGATCCAGCTTTCTTCATTCGAGCGTCAGGCACGCAAGACTTTTTCTTTTTTTTATATATAAGAGAAACGATAGATGAGAAAAATGCGATAAGAATGCGGACTTGGTAACGAGGTGGTGCATCGACAGGTGGGGGTGGGTGTCAGGCGGCTGGGTGGATGGGAGAGGTTATCAGAGGATAAGAGTTAAGGAAGCGGCGAGAGCGGCATTAAGAGACCCCCCCGGGGGAGGGGGGGGAAATAAAATCTCTCGTTATATTTGTATTTAAAGAGCATTAGATTATATATATATATATATATACGTAAAAAGCGGGCCAAGAGGAAGGACGTTGGGTAGCGGGGGCCGGGGTCGGGGTAGGTTGAGTAGATAGGATTGGAGGATAGGATTTCTTTGGAGGAATCCATGTGAAATGTATTTTACAATTGCGTCGGCTGAATATTCCCAGGATTGTTAGCGTGGGGCTCAATTGTAGAGGGCTCGCGTGAATTTTCAGCGACAGGAATGACGCGCTGAAATAATACTCGATATACCATTCTCTCGAGGAAGAAGATCGAGCTGGAATTCTCGGGGCTGTCAGTGCCGGGCTCGGCTTAACAGCTAATCCGTACGGAAACGAGAAATTGTTGAGAGAAAAGCGGAAATGCTAATCTCTCGATGGGAGATCCGCGGATTCGGTATCATACTGGTCGCGCGTCTCCTCCCGGTCTCTCCCTCCCGCTCTCTCCCTCCCTCCCTCGCTCTCTCTCTCTCTCCACCTCGCTCTCTCCACACCTCGCTCTCCCACCCGCTCTCCGACTCGAGTACTCGGTTCCTTCGTCCGTAGCGGCCCGTCTCCCCCACGCCCCCGACCCCCATCTGCATTTATTTATTATTTTTCGCTCGCCCCGCGTTCGCTTTCCGGCTTCAGCTCGTCGCCATTCAGCAGCCTCAGTCGCTCGGCTTCGTTTTAATTCTTTCCAGCTCCCCGACTTGTCCTTGCCACTTGTTCCTCACCCAACCCCCTCCCCCATCACCCTACCCCCCGGTGAGTCTGGCGCGAACCAGCCAACAACCAGCGAACGCACGGACGCCCGGTCGGCCGGAGATGGGAGGGACTCGCTCATCCCTTAGCTGAATTTGTTTTTGTTACCCGACAAGGTGGAGCCCGAGGCAGGAAACGTCCAGTCCGGGCATTCCTAGGCATTCCCGAGCTCTCTCTCTCAAGCTCTCTCTCACCAGCTCTATGTCCGTGGAGGGGTGGGCGTCTGCCTCGTAGGTGCAATAACGCGATTTCGACGTGTCGCGGTAATCCGCCGAGAGCTTACGCGTCGGTTGCTGCTCGGGCTCGTCGGGAGGACGTCGCCGGGAGCCGGTGGCGAATTTTACCGGGCGCGTATTCCTAATAAACAACGGGACAGCCGGTGCCGTGGCCTACGCCGCGAAACCTCGCTATTCAAGTCGATTTATTACTTGGCCATTGTCAGCGCCCGGGCGCACATTTAAATTCAGTGCATCCGAGGCTTTCGGCGCCGCGTCACATTTTCCCCGATAACCCGCAAGATACCCCGATAACCTGGACCCGGGCATTTTTTTGCCAAAAAAACATCCGGCCGCTGTATATACATATATATATATATATATCGGCCTCTTGATGAATATGAATCACCGGCGAATGAATTAGCCGGCGCGACGATATTCCATTACTTATTGCCTGGCCCACCCCACTGCCAACCCTCAGCCAACCCCCGGACCCTGGACCGCGTGCCAAAGTACTTGGGTGAAAAATGCTTTTAACGAGGTGAGCCGCCGACGAAGGCCCCGACTCGCCATACACCTGTACACCTATGGCCTCCACCACCACCTATGGCCTCCACCACCACCTACGGCCTCCACCACCACCTACGGCCTCCACCACCACCTACGCCCCCCCTTCCCACCGGCGATTATTCGTTATTCAAACGTTGAATCCGTAATTCAACGTTCGTTTCACTTTGAGTATATTCCGCTGTATCCCTTTAATCTCCGTCGGCGGCTGTTTTTCCCCGTACATCCAATCAATTAATCGAATGCGTGCCCGTCACCGTGGCAATCCCGACCGCTGAGCTGGCAGCTCCGCCGTCCGGCGCTTCGTGACTTATAATCGCATTTCTCACACCCTCCCGGGCGTCACGGGCAGCGCGACGGACGCACTGGCCGAATCCACCCTCAGCTAATGCTCCTAGCGGACCGATGCTTTTAGCCGTCCCGACCGTCCCTTTGCTCTCTCTCTCAGCTCTCTCTCTCAGCTCTCTCTCAGCTCTCTCTCTCAGCTCTCTCTGGCTCTATCCACCCCCTCAATGCCGAGCCAGCGTCAGAGGCAACGGGCTCTCGTCCATTCGACGGCTAATCCGTTGATTATACGTCTGCGCCCGAGACCGACATCTTTTATTGTCAATGACTTTTCTCCCTCGGACCTAGAGGCAGGCCCGCCCGCACCCCTCATCCTCGCACTCCTCCTCCTCCACCTCCTCCTCCACCTCCTCCACCTCCGCCTTCCTCGTCGATTCGTCCTTATTATTATAGGCGAGGGCTCGTGCTTGTTTTGTGGGTCGCCCCGGTGCCTGGCGCGTTCTCGTGCCGCGACGCCGAGACAACGAATTTTTCCAAGTGGCCTTTAATGATCCGGAAACTTGGCCTCCTCGTTCTTATCGTATCGTCTACCTCGTTGCGGATCGATACTGCGGATACATTGGCCGGCTCTCCCTTCCTAACGGTCAGTTTTTTCTCGCCCATCTGGCCTACGGCCCTCGGAAAATCAACAGCTTCGCCGACCACGTGAAATTCTCTCTCTCCACCCCACCTCCATCCCTCCACCACCACCCCGACGAGGAGACGCTGGTCGTGGCGGTGGTGGCGGTGGCTGGCGGTGGCAGCCGGGTAGCAGGGGGAGGAGGAAGGGCAATTACTCGGGAGGATAAGATCGGCCATGACTTGACTCGCTATATAGCTATGGGGTTATTGCGAGATGTATAGTTTGTGAGCGCGTGGGAATGCGCCCGGCTAGCGCTTTTCAATGGGACCACGCGTTACGGGAGCGCTGTGCGAAACGAGTTTTGCCGAACGATGGCGCCCGATAGCGGTGGCATCGCTTAGGCGGAAACCCACTTTTCCATGGGCGGCCCCGAGCCGACGACGGCGTTTAATTGCCATTAGCATTGTGCGAATCCAGCCGGAGTCATCGAGCCGGGGAACTCGGCCAAAACAAAAGCCTTCCTTCAATTAATTCCATTTAGCCCTCTCGTTACCCAATTACCCGATCCCAACTAGACGCGGCAACACCCCGCCCGCGCACAAAAGGCGAGATTTTATTTTTATCATTATATATCGTGAATTCCGTCTCGTGGGGTGGGGAGCGGGCATTATAGAGAGCGAGCGCTCTCTATCGCTCCTCGGTCTGAAGAATATCGTGATCCCATCCCCACACCTCCTCCCCACCCCACATACCAGATACCGTATCGGTTGACAATATGGACGGCGACCGGTCCCATGCCATTGCCGATCGTCCGTCGACTCGACGGAATGCGTCGACCGCACTCCTCTAGGCCGCGCAATGTGCAATTATGACGCGCCGCACTCGTTAGCGGTACAATAATTCGCTTATGTTCCCGATGCCCGCCGATGCCCGCGCTCCATTTGTTATTAATTTCGATTCCCATTCGCTCCGGAGTCGGGGAGCCGTAAGATAAAAAAAAAAAAAAAAAAAAAAAAAAAAAGGAAGGAAAAACCAAGAGGAAGGAATTTCATGAAAACAAAAGCCTTTGAGAAATTCATTGGGTTTCATGTCGAATGCCGTCCAATGTAGGAATTCTTCATTCGGCTTCACATAGAGACGGGCGGAGAGAGAGAGAGGGAGAGCTGTAGAGAGAGAGCGGGAGAGAGAGAGAGGGACAGGAAATACTTAAAGAGCATAAGAACGATAATTGCGCAAACGATGCCAAGAAGTTACGATGTCAATTTCAGACATTTCACATTCCATGAAAACTATTTCTTTTTCCTTTGACATTCCTCCCTGAAAATTTATTTTCCCCATATATACATTGGCTCCTTAAACATTTTCAAATACTCGGAGCAATTAAAATATTCGTCTAACCCTACCATCCTCCTCCGTTTCGTATCGTTTACCAACTCTCTCTCTCTCTCACTCTGTACTCTTAACCTTCAAATGTCAATTCTGCTTATTAAACTGATGATGACGATGATGATGATGACGATGATTTTGATTTTGCCTAGTCTAGTTTATAAAAATGCCTCCCTTGCAGATTACGAGCCAATCGATCTTACATCAACAAGTAAGCGGAAAGCGATGAGTCAGCGCGACTCGGTTCCCATTCCAGAGAAGGAGGAGCAGCAGCTAATTAATGCCGTTGGTAAAAAATGACAGAAGATACGCAGTCGCTCGTGCGCTCCGAGCGCAGCAGTGCGTAATGCAGGGCGGGGGAGACAGAGAGCACAGTGGTCGGGCTTGGAGCCTCTTTCGCGATCGTGATCCAGGATTCCCGGTACTCGGTCTTGTAATCGTGAATTTAAGAAAGTCTCTCAGCATGAGACTCGGCACGATCAGTCATTAGTTAAAACAATACGCAGCGCATTAACCGCCGGCTAATGCAATTAAAGCACAAGTTGCTTAATAGATCACGATGCGCATAATAGATTTTATTCGTAAGATTATTAGTCGGGAGTTTAAATTGTATTGAAATGAGTGATTTAAGGCAAAGCTCATAAGTACCATTGAATATTCATGCTTACACGGAGATACATATTGAAATAGTGCATAACAGTGTAATAAATGTAGTCGGTTATTCATTAAGGAGGAAAAGTAAAGCTCTGGGAGCTCTCGGCGCATACCATCGACGAATACATTAAAAAGTGGAATTCGCGGCTCTGCACGCAACCGGGAAATCAGCGTTTTAGATTGAATAACTCGCGGCGGGAGCGAGGGGCGAGGGGTGGGGGAGCGAGGAAGTAAGGAAGGAAGGAAGGAAGGAAGGAAGGAAGGGGAGGGGAGATGGGTTGGGGGAGGGGGACGACGCCAGTAGGAAGCCATTGGGTTTGATGGTCTGCCGGACAGCCGGATGAATTCGCGCATGCGAATAGTACGTACGTACGTACGTCTGCACTGTCGTGCGTACGAGTACTCGCGTCGGTGAAAGGCAGGGCAGGGCACGCCGGTCGGACGGGGCCGTAGGGGGGAGGTCGGCCAGGCTCAGGGAAACACGATTCAATTGTAAGGGAAGGCAGGCGGGAGGTGTCGGCGGGAGATAGGCCACGAGATCCGCGGACGTAAGCGCGCGCGCGCTAATTAATTTTGCAAGTAAGGACGGTGCCGCCGCCGCCGCCGCCGCCGCCGCATAGGACCCCGGGGGCCCGCTTCTACCTAGGCCAGGATGGAGCTCGCGGAAGAGGATCCCCGTTGATTGATACGCGGGCCCATTAGCATACAATAAGGGGCGATCGGCGCCGATGAGCATTTGGGCATACTCTCGGCGCGTTCACCGTTGATGCGCGGGCCCGCGTATCAATCGCCAGCATCGGTCTGCCCCTCCCCCACGCCCCCCGACGCAGGGCTACCGGAGGCTTAATCAGCAATCGCTAATTGCTCGCAAGACGAAGCACACGAGGAAGCGGAGCGTATGGTAATAATGAATGCCCGTCCGCGTAGTAGCTGCTATCCATCCCCGGAGACAATTAGAGGCGCGCGCTTTCGCACTTCCGCTTTCGATTCCGGGCCCCATTGGTGGGCGCGGGGCACGTTATTTTCAGCGAGTCTCTGTATGAAAGAAGAGCCGCTAGGCAACCGAACTCGCGACCTAGGGAAATTAGCAGGGAAAATAGCTGGCCGGCCAGGTGGGGGAGAAGGAGGCGCGATGACGAGATGACCGACGAGGGTAGCCGGGGCACGACGCGGGCAATGGAAAACGGTGTGGCGAGGGTGGGGCTCGGGGGGTGGGAGTGGGGGTCCGGGCTCACGAGATAAACAGAGGGTAATTATCGGTAAAAAGTTTGCCGAGTCTCGTACGTTCGTTATCAGGCCGGAGACGAATGAAAAACGAGGCTGGCGGATATTAAACCCGGGGCTCGGTCCGTACTCCCGAGGACGGCGTAGCGTAGGGTGCGTAGGGAGCGTAGGCATCGATACACCGGAGCCTTGAAATAATCGCCGTCCCTATTGGCCCTTATTATCGTGTCCCATCGTATAATCGGTGGCTTTAATGCGCGACTCGCTCCCCCCACCCCAACTTATACAGGTGGTGGTCCTAGTGCTGCTGGACGGGGCAGGGGGGAGAGCTAACGCTACGTAGAAGTAGCGGTAGTGGGTGGAGGTTGTGCTGGAGGGGTAAGAGGGCGGCTCTTCGTCGTTATAAACGTTTTATCGGGGCTCCCCCTATTACGAGCACACCGGCTATCTACCCCCGCCACCCGCCACCACCCCTCTCTCTCACACACCCACTCTCTGTCTCTCTCTCTGTCTCTCTGTCTCTCTGTCTCTCTGTCTCTAAAGGCCGAGGAACGACAGGATTTTTCGACTTGAACTAATGTTGGGAGCAGTCCATTCTGATTTACGGTCATTTTGCGTAGACATTTTCCGAGTAGGAGAGTAAACAGCGCCGTCTGGGAGACGTTCGGCACGGCTTTGAATATCAATATAGACGGTCCGCGGCGCGCTCACGGCTACAGCCTCCGGCAATTGAATATGCTAATCGTATAGATGTTTATCTGCTATTAAGGATGATGGCCCATTGGTGTAAGTGGGGCGGGGCGAGGCGGGCTGGGGCGGGCTGGGACGGGCAGGAGGGACGAAGGGACGAAGGGAATGGCCGGAGCCCCTTATTTTTAAGTTCGCCATTGGGAAAGATTTTGTTATTCGAGCAGAAGGACAAGAGGATGGAGAGAGGCGGCTCGACGGCATCATCGCCGGAGAGTCGCCCTAACCGAGCGTAACGAATCGCGCTGCGGGAGAAAATGAAATCCGGGGAAAATCAATGGGCGAAGGGATGGATGGAAAAAGTGCCGACGGGGCAGTTAAGCATTTGGCACGACAATCAGAGGAGCCGGGCCGTGATTTGGTGGTAAGGGTCGGCGGTGGGGGGTGGAAGGGGTGGATGGGGTGGTGTGTGTGAGGAGGAGGTGGTGGTGGTGTGTGAGTGAGGAGGAGGTGGTGGGTGGACGGCGATGAGGAGGAGGTGGTGGTAGCGGCCGCTAATGTTTTTAACGTTGCGGGGGGGAGGGTGGTGAGAGGCTCCTTGTTTTTCATCGTATGCGGCATGCAAGGACAAGGACAAGGACAGCAGCGGGGCCAAGACAACGAGGACGGTGACGAGGACGGGAACGAGAAGGGGGGGGATGGAGTGAGGAGGAAACACGGGCTCGCTAACGAGGGTAACGGGCGACGTCAGCGCGAGCGTCCGCGCGGATAGCCATCGGTTTTTCGAAAATTTTTTTTTCCTACGGTCCTCTTCCACCCCTCCGTACCCCCCCGTTCCCCGACCCTCTGTCAGTCGGCTGCCGGTGACGTCCGATGCCGAGCCAAAGGGAACATGAATATTCATCCCCTTAGCTAAAGAAGCTGCTCAGGGGTTCTCATTCTCATAGCACTCGAGGGGGGCTCGAACCCCTCGTCGACAGACGAGAGGAGGAGGAGGAGGACAACGAGCCGAGGGTGCACGGTGACGGTGACGGTGACGGTGACGGTGACGGAGACGCAGTGAGGAGACGTAGACGTAGACGTAGACGTAGTGAGGAGACGGCGTGCGCGCGTGCGAGAGAGAGATAGAGAGAGAGAGAGAGAGAGAGAGAGAGAGAGAGAGAGCTGATAATGGATACCACCGACCGACCTTTTCCGCTCTGCCCCTCGATCACGATCCTCTTCGGCTTTTTCACGATGTTTGCACGGCCCGAGCCGGGCGATAAGCCGAAAGGGTTAAAGGCGGCAAAAGGGGTTAGCTTTTTCTTTTTCATTCTATCTCTCCCTCTCCCCTCCCTCTCTTTGTTTTTTCTTCTTGTAATTCAACGAATCAGCCCCGTTAGAAGCCGGGAGTCGTTAAATTTTGCGTCGAGCGTTACGTGTGTTTGCATATTGTTAGGCTCAGGCAATTTAAAGGGTGGGGGTGGGGGGCCTCGGACGGGGCCATTTGTCACGCGAGAGCCTCCCTGATCCGGGATCGGATCGATCGACCGAAGCAGGGTTGAACGACTTGGGGAGGTGGGTGGATGGGGGGGTGGGTTGGTGGGTTGGTGGGTGCACGTCTTGGGAGAAAGATGTCCGCCGGTATTTCAACGGTAAGTTTTTTTTTTTTGAGAATCCGGGTTTCCTCTTACGCGCGCACAGTCCTCGGTATCACGAGCCGGGTGTGTCGGGGGTCTGCTCTCCTCGTCGTCCTCCTTGTTGTCGTTGTCGTTGTCGTTGTCGTTGTCGTTGTTCGTTGTGTGGTCAGTGAGCGAGTCGGCGATTGCGTCTAGAGCCTTCGACGGCTTCCCCTCCTTAATCAGCCGCCTGATCCCGACTTTGGCGCTTTCGAAACTGCTGCCGAGGATCGCGTTTTTCATTGGCGTGCGCATGCGCGCTCGCTCTATACCCTCACTTTTACGAGAGAATCGTATACTCGTGGAATTAATGAGTCGCATTGTATAAGCCTCGCCGACGGAGTGCCACCCCCCCTCTCTCCCCCTCTCTCGCTCCACGAGTCGTGCGGATAACCAAATGCACGTGAACTGATGGATGATTTCTGATAAACGTCGCTTCCTGCGCAAGTCGAGCATTTATAACGATGGCGCGCGGATAGGCTCGAGTTAATATCTTGTGAATTCAGCTTGTTATAATGAATTATAAAGGGGACCACTCACACGTTATATTGGCTTTAATAAAACAACAGTTATTCTCGCATTCGGCGGCTCATCTCCCTCCCATCTCTCTCTCTGGAATTTTAATATTTCCTCTAGATTGAGAGCTCGCTGGAGCTGCCTCGTGCCCTGGATCGCCGGCCACTCGAAATATCGATCGAGTTCCCGTCGGATCGGATCGGATCGCCGGAGCGGGTACCCGCGGGTCAAGGATGGCGCTGGCCGTCATCGCGTATCGGCAAATCGCTAGACACTCGCGGTGCCGTAATTACCACTTTTTTTTTAATGAAGCCGCGTGAACGTATGGTGGGGGGGGAGGGTAGGGTAGGGGAGGGCCCGTGTATCGCGTTGAATCTTACGGATCATTAAGTGGGTGGCTGGTGGGAGGTAGGTGGAATCTCGAGTATATCTATCGGTTTTATCGATCGCGAAACAGGAAGCCATTGCTCATTGCGTTGCATAAAAAATGCGAAAACGTCATTAATTCGGCGAGCGGGAGAGGTTGCGATACGGCAGTGCCAGTGGGAGTTCGTATATGCGTTCGTAACTCGGACACGAGCGAGCGAGCGAGAGACAGAGACAGAGAGAGACAGAGAGAGAGCAGAAGAGTGAGAGAAGAAAGGCGGATATGGGGCAATCGTCGTCGGTTTCGTACGATTCGGTAATCTGCGACCGAGCAACGTCGGTTATTGGGGTATGCGGGCCGGGGGTATGAGGGAGGAGGCCAGGACGAAGATGAAAAGGCCGAGGCTCGTGGCGGCTACGCGAGTCGTTGCGGGTCCAAGAGACTCGCGGGATCGTACGCGAGCAATGGCGAGACTCGCAGAGAGGGAGACGGAGGAAGAGAGAGCAGACGTCGAATGGAATTATAATACAATGGGTGAGACGGTGGGGCGAGTGCCGTCTGGCCGTAAATAACTTTAATCGGGATCGCTAATTACAGATTACGTGGAGCTACCTTGTTGTGTGTAAGCTTGCGCGATGCCGTTCCCATTCTTATGCTCGGATGGACGCGCGGGCATTACGCTCGCGGGCGCTCAATCCTAGCCCCCGTCGACGGTCGAGGGTATGTAAGTAAGGGGCGCGGGGGTGGGGAGGCGCGAAGACGTAGAAAGAAGCGAGGATGCCGTGGCCGTGGGGTTACGTTGGCAAATCGAACGGGCGCATCTGGCCCGATCGATCCGAGCCCTCCCCGAGCCGTTGGCCGGCCGCGGGGGCTTAATATACACCTGTAGCCGAGTGCCGAGGGGCGTCCATCCGGCGATGAGCGCCCAGATACGGAAATTAATTACAATAAATTTAACGGTAACGAGAGCGGCAAGTCCTGCGGGAGGGCGGTGGGGCGGTTCTGGGGGTTGGGGTTGGGCGCGAAGCAGCGCCGGGGGCATCGATCCTCGCTTTTCGTTTCCTCGACACCCAGCAGGTTTTACGCTATCCGCGCGTAGTGAGGGGCCACCACGAAGCCCAAAGCATCTCATCGAGCCGATGAGAGGCAACGTCTTCCTCGTTGTCCCTTTTGCCCCTTTGACGGGCAACCGACCGGGATCACGGCACCGATAGCCGACGAGAGCCGATGGTAGAGTGCGGCTTCGTAATAATAAGCCAAGAAGCGGCTGCAGCCTTGCTAATTGAGTCTCGGGCGGAACGATGGGCCGAGAACCGGACCCGACCGCACGGGTCTAAAACAATTTTCATCATCGCAGTTGGTAGCCGTGCGCGTGTATCGAGACCGCCGTTATCACACTGCAGCGACATTAAGGGAACAACAAGTTGGATAAGCTCCTGCGAAGTGGTGTAATTAAGGGATCGGTCACGTAAACCGAGGGCTATAATCAAACTCCCTAGTTGGGGGCTAGTTGGGTGACGGGGCGGGGGGTGACGGGATGGAGCAGCAACAGGAGGATACCTCGGCGTCGATTGGCCGGGTTGCCACAGAAATTCCGAATCGATTTGCCTGGCCGTTAGTGGCTCCGGCATCTAAAGAGGATAAAGAGCCGGTGTAAGCGTCTGCGTGCGTCTAAGCTTGGGCTGTCTCTTAGGGCCGGCAAGTCTTGCGGAAGGGAACGAGGGGATGACCCGTTTGATAGAGAACACCCTCTCCATCTGGGCGCCATTCTCCGCTGGAGCCTCAAAGGCAAAATCCGTTTGCCCGCTCGCCGAGTGGAATTTTCTCGGGAGCGACCGAGCCGAGCCAAGTCCGGTGGTCATGATCCTCCTAGTAGTAGTGGTGGTGGTGGTGGTGGTGGTGGTGGTGGTGGTGGTAGTAGCAGCAACACCAGTAGCAGTAGCAGTAGCAGTAGCAGTAGCAGTAGCAGCATCAACAGCACCAATAGTAGTAGTAGTAGTAGTAGCAGTAGTAGCAGTAGTAGAAGTAACAGTGATAGAAGGACTCGGAGGACGTTAAATTGCGCCCGAGGGCCTTTGGGACAATGATTGTCCCCTTCGTGGCCTCGACCAGCCAAACATTTTCCACCTTGAGCTTCATAGCCAAGTCAATCTCCTGTCTTTGATACTTATGGGGAATCGAGCGGAGAATGCAAATCCCGTCGACGGTCCTTCCTCGAGGATAGGAGAGAGAGAGAGAGAGAAAAAAAACAAAGAAGAAAAGAGTAGAAAAGAAAAGAGAAAAGAAAAGAATAGAAAAGAAAAGGAAAGAAAAGGACGATGGGCGGGGCGGGAGTACGTATGTAAAAGCTTGCGAGACGGAGGGAGCAGGTAAGCAAGCTCCTCCAGTGGGTCGAAGCTGAGCTTAACGGGAATTGTGGAGTTTGGGTGGAGAGAAGAGAAGAAAAAAACAACACACCGGCAGAGAGAGAGAGAGAGAGAGAGAGAGAGGAGGGCGAACTATACCTCCTTGGGCAATTTTAATTTTCCAGAAATCACTGCTGGGCTAATAAGAATAAAGATCCCCGAACGAAGCAATCCTTCGTCACTCTTAGAGACGGGAGAGAGGGCGGGACGCGGCGTTAAGGGCGATAAAGAGAGAGAGAGAGAGAGAGAGAGAGTAACGGGGCTCGGTATGTACAACGTAGGCTAACAGCGACATTAGTCGTTGATTCGTAAGTAGTAAAAGGTGGGAGCAAAATCATAAGCTGATCCCTTTCGTTTATTAACCTGCCTCTCTCCCCCCTCAGCAGCCCCGCTCCAAAGCAACCCGAAGCTACCCGAAGCAACTCGAAGCCACCCACCCACCTTGCCACCCATTCACCTTGCCATCCATCCATCCATCCGTACGTACGTACGTACGTACGTCAGCCCTTTACCTACAGAGACTACGTCGCCCGATGCCGCGTCGAGTCGCGCTTTCACTACCTCTTTGTACGTCGGGCTTATCTCCTTTTGATTCCCTCCTCCGGCACGCGGAGACGTCTTCATCCGACCCCCGACCGACTGTAGCAGGAGAAAAAAAAAAAGAAAAAAAAAATATTAATCAGACATTCTCTCTCATCTTTCGCGCCTCCGCCTCTCTCTGCTCTCCGCTCTGCTCTGCTCTCTGTTCTCCGCTCTCTCTCCGCTCTCACCCCGCCACCCCCTCTCGCAGTAAGGTTCGCCCTGGTGGTGGGTCCTCGCTTTGTCACCGGGAGATTTTTAATAAATTTTAGCCACCGAAGAAGGCAGACGAGGGTGTACGACGCTCCTTGCGCCTCGAAATCTCCAATTCTTTCAGCCTATAAATAAGGCACCGTGAAAAGAAAAGCAGAGAGTACTGAGTAGTCGAGGGACGGAGAGAAAGGGTTGCTTCTCAATGACGGGGAAAGAGCGGGAGGGTGCGAGCGGGCGCGATCGAGTCGGTCCGAGCCGTAGAGGCTGTCCGAGCGCATCGACTGCCGAGACCGAGAGCCTAGAAAGAGGCTCGAGGGGACGGTGATGGCATAGAGCGTGGTAGCCGTGTAGGGGGGGTGGGGGAGCGCCTATGTGCACGCATGCCCAACGCGGGGGACGTATTTATTTGGCATGCGACGCGACTCCAGCCGAGTTTCATTAATTGAGGATCGCGAGAATGAGCTGCAGAAGGGTGCAGGGGGTAGGGGTAGCCGGGCCATTATCCCCCTCTGCGTCTGCGTCACCCGACCCCTCGCGCAACGAGTAAAAATGCACGCGACGAGTCAGTCAGTCCCCCCTCGCCCACCGAACAGGACTGGGGAACGTCTTGTTTTATTCAGCCGTAATCGGAGGAATCGAGGAAAAATATTGGCTTACGTGCCCCGACCTTTCCTTTCGATTAAACTCTCTCATTATTATTATTCTTTTTTTATTCTCTTTTTTTATTGTTTTATAGGTTTTCGTTTAAATGAATAAATAGATAAATAAATGCCGTGGGGTTCGAGAGAGGTCGAAGGCCCGGGCCAAGAGCTCGGATGTCTAAATTGAAGGTTACGTGGGGTGGGCAGATCCAGGGGGCTCCGGTTCGTCAAAAAGGCGTCCTCAAATACCTCGGGCCAGGATCTCCTTTGGCCCCATTCCTCTAGCGCGCCACTTCCGGTAGAGCGTCGTCGAATCCGTCAGACATTTCCGTCGAAGGAGCGCAATCGTCGTCCCTGATTAAAGCCGTCGGTGCCCGTCTATCTCGGCAAAGAACCTACACCGAGAGCCGGGACGACCCGCCTGCCTCCTCGTTGCGAGAGGGCGCACGCACACACATGCGGGAAACGAGAGGCCGGGTAGCGCTCTCTCGTGCGATATCGGAGATGGCGGAAATTTCATTTACCCCTCGTAGAGTTATCTAAGAGCAATACCGGGTGGCCTTAATGAAACATTCAGTCGCGAGAATAGCTGAGCAATCTCTCGAAGGGTGCCCCTGACGGTGCTCGGGGGGAGGGCTCGGAGGTAGGGCTCGGGAGGACGAGGGTGACGCCGAGCCGGGAGGAACGGATCCGATTCCTGGCGATGCAATTGCAACGTTTAAAGTGGCGTTTTGCCGGTTTATTTCGCCGTTTGCAACCTGACCCCCCCGGGGAGGGGGGTGGGCTTCCGGCTAACTCGGTCCTTAAGCTGGAATCGACCGGGGCTCGTCCGCAGCCACTGCCTCCGGGGCCATCCGGGCTCCCTGACTCGCATCACGGGGGGGGGGGGACGCAATATCGGACGGGACGGGACGGGACGACGATGGTTTCGATTCCGCTCCATGCTAACCGGAGAGTCTCTTCCAGCCTCTTCGAGCCTCTTCGAGCTGCTTCGAGCTGCTTCGAGCTGCTTCGAGCTTCTTCGAGACGGGGACAGCCGGGGACCACCCTCGCTTGGCCTATATTTGCACTCGGACGATTTGCCCCGATGCCGATTCCCGAAACCCATGAATCCCATGAATCCCATGGTTAAATTAATTCCTGACGTTTAATTTACAGGAGAACGGCCTCCTTCGTCTCAAACTTTCACGCCCGAAATTGAATTCCCCCTCCTTCTCTCAGCCCACGCCGCCCCCGCCCCCACCGCCCCAATAAACCCCGAACACGGACACTCTCACTCTCTCTCTCTCTCTCTCTCTCTCCCACTCTCTCACTCCGAAGCTGAAAAATTCGAAGGAGAGCCCGTGTCACTGGCGAGGACCCGTCGGAAGACAGACCTCGCGAGTCTTCGTCTCCCCCTCCCGCCCCCAGCCCCCAAATACATTCCC
The DNA here is from genome assembly GCA_018883505.1 of Ceratosolen fusciceps. NCBI lineage: Eukaryota > Metazoa > Arthropoda > Insecta > Hymenoptera > Agaonidae > Ceratosolen > Ceratosolen fusciceps. Next base: position 825,338 of record RCIC01000026.1, read on the forward strand.
CGTCGATCGGCAAACGACGCATTCGCTTGTCCCGCTCAACTCGTTTAATTAACAAAGTCCCTGCCGGAGCTAAGGGGATACATGGTCGCGTTGGCCGAGCTTCGCGAACGATGGTTCGCTCATCTCGGCGGAGTGCCGAGACGTCGGGTTATTATTATTATAATTACGGTGGGGGGAGTGGGGGAGGATGGGGGTAGTAAGCGCGCAATGGATGGCAATGGGATCCGAGCGGTGCCGGTCCGAGGTCCTCTTGCCACCGGGGCCGCCGGTCCATGCTCCAAGCCTCCGGTAAAAAATCACGAGGGAACGGTGCGCTGGTCGGTGTGTGTGTGTGTGTGTGCGCGCGCGCGCCTATCGGAAAGGTAACGAGCCGACGTGGCGGCAGAGGGCGGCCGTAATGATCGGCGCTGCTCAATTATTCCTTCAACGTAGCTCTCGCATAGCTGAACCTGGTGCGGCGTTTGGGTGGGTGGAGAGGAGACACGGAGCATTAGGGCGGAAGGAGTTAAAGGTCGGTCGGCGGGCGGCTGCCACGGACGGAGGGAATCGGCTGGAAAAACTAAACAATGTCGTTGGGGTTGGGGTTTTACTGGCGGTGGGACGTAGGGTGGCAAGCGTGTAATAATGGCCTGATGGAGTCGAGGCGCGGCTCGCTAAGATTTACAGAGCCAAAGGAATTTCGGAAAAGCGGCGAAGGCCGTCACTCCATACATAGAGAGAGAGAGAGAGTGGGGCGGGGGACAAAGTCGTAAGACGCGTGCGGTCCTGCGGAGTTACGGTATCGCCTCCCCTCAACCCCCTGCCTAGATGGCAACAGGCATTCACCGAGACGAATGTGGACAAACAAACGCCTTCCCGTGCCCGATTGTATTGATTGAACCCCAATAACCCCAATAACCCCAATAACCCCGATAACCCCGATAACAAAAATGCATCCAACGAATGCGAGAGGCGCACGTGTGCGCGACGTACGGCCGCGAAGATCAGTCGATGATCATCGAGCGTCCTCTGAGAAACTCGGAATTCGTTTTGTCGTCGTCCACGAGCCCCTTTTAATCCCAATAACCCCAATAGACCCCCGCCCCCCCCGCCCCCGTCGACGTCCAAACGCCGCAATCTGCGGAGATCGTGAGGGATCTTCTCGGGTCGATAGCTATATCGAGCCGCCTCCTAGTCCCGAGTCGTTGCTCTTCCGACCCGCACTCTCCGACCCGCACCCCTCCCACCCCAATATACCCCAATAACCCCCCGTACTCCGGTGCAGGAGGCCGAATAAACGGGAGTGGAGCCGCTTCTCTATATTGACGCTAACGAACGACCGAGGAGAAAATTTAACGATGACGAGTCCTTCGCCAAGAAAACATATCTCTTTCCAAGTTCGGCAATTTATAATTCGCAAAAAAGGCTCCCCGATAACCCTCGCTTTATTATCGTCTCTCTCTCTCTCTCTCTCTCTCTCACTCTCTAACCGAGTAAGGATCGAGCTCTCTTTAGCTTGACGTTTGTGTAGAGGAACGGGAGCTCGAGCCATTGAAATATTGATTCCAAGCGGAATTTCAAAAGCCTCAAAGCTAACATCCGGCATTAATGATCATTAATAATAACGAATAATAATAATGAATCGTAATAACAATGAATAACAATAACAACAATAGTAATGACAACAGTAATGACAATAGTAACGACTACACAACACGAACAACAACAACAACAACAATAGTGTAATTGTAATATTACAATAGTAATAATAAGGGTGATGCCGGAATCGATTTGAGGATTCGCTGAGGGAGGGGGTGGGGGCGTTACGAGGATCGGGGCATTCGAGGAGTTAGTCGCTGACGCTCGCGGCTCCTAATTGTAAATTAAGAGAGCATCCCCAGTTAAAGGATAAATGAGAGCGTTGTGACGTAGTATAATGCATTCGCAATGTTTTGATTGAAATAATTAAAAGGCTCGTTCGCCGTGGAGAGTCGGGTAGGGGGAGCGGGGGGGTGGAGCGGGGGTGGAGCGGGGGGTGGAGCGGAGGGGTCGGAGCGGAAGGGGAGGAGAGAAAAAAAGGCAGGCTCCTACCGCGCTCCTTTTATGTGTACTTAAGTCGACATCTCTGTTCATCCGCATTCGAGTTGAATTTGTAAAATTCATGGCCGTAACATTTTATCATTTAATTAAATATCGGCGATAAAGCATCCTTAATCTCGGTAACGAGCGCCGGCACTTTTGATTAACGCGAGTTGGCCGCCTCTTTCTCCCGTTTCTTTCTTCGTAATTTTTTTTTTTTTCTTTTTCTTTTTTTTCTTCTTCTTTTTTTTTTTTTTCTTCTCTCTCTCTCTCTCTCTCTCTCTCCGCGCCCTCTCCCTCCGTTTCCCTTCCCCGTCCCCTTCGCCCTCTTCCGCCCCTCCCACCCCCCATCGTGCCCTTTACCCACGTTCTTTCCTTTCCCGTTTTTTTTTCTTCTTCTTTTTTCTTCTCCTTCTCCTTCTTCTTCTTCTTCTACTTCTTCTTCTTGTTCTTCTCTCGCTGAACGTTGACTACGTTGACGCCAATGCAGGAGGACTTTAAATTGCACTCTCCTCCTCCCCGCCCCCCGGCCACCACCCCCCTCACGGGCACCCGCTATCGTTTTAACAGATGCCCTTTTCGTTAATTATGTTTTGAAGAAAAGAACAAAGACTGTCAACTAAAATTTAATGATCTTTCTCGAAATTAAATCCCGTAAAATAATGAATATTAAGAAAAATACTTGCTAGTCTTATTAGGGTCGGCTTGGCGGGGTAGGGTAGGGCAAGGCCGGGTTGTTGGGGTGGGGAGGTCGGAAGGAGACGGGGAGCGTGCGGCTAGTAGAGGGCGATGGGCGATGGGCGGTGGGGGGATGGGGATGGGGGGGCGGTACGCGTCATTAGAAAACAGAGCGGAGAAAGTAGGAGGGGGGATTTACGGGCTACTGCGGGAGGATCGACGAGGTCGGATGATCTACGGTGTATCGTCGTCGCGTCCCCCCCGCGTGACGACGCGGCGACGTTCCGAGCTCTCCGTTCCACAACCCCCCGGCCGCCTAACTGAAACAACATTAGATTTCCCTTCACGCATTGACGATCCGCTTCGAGTGCTCTCAAAGGGTGAAGAAAGCTCCTCTGCGTCGGCAAGACGATTAACAAAGCTCATCAGGAATAATAAGTGTCCTCTCGCTCATACGCGCCAAAGAAAGAAAGAAAGAAAGAAAGAATGAAAGAAAGAAAGAAAGAAAGAAGGAAAGAATGAATGAAAGAAGGAGAAAGGAGTATTGTGTAGGGTTAGGCGTACGTAAGTACGTACGCAGCGTCTAACGGTGAGAGTAGGTGTGTGCGTGTGAGTGCGCTCGCGACAGAGAGAGAGAGAGAGGCACGGGCCGCTCTCGAGTCCTCTCGAAAGTCGACGGCGGTTCCTGAATCGTCTGCAGTACAAACGCAATTACTTTGAGCAGCCCTCGGTGCGCGAAAGAAGTAATCGTTTAATGTTCCGGAAGTGCATCGCCGAATAAAGAGCGCCGGTGCTTGTCTGGCTTCCCAGGGCGTCGCAGCCGTCCGGATTAGTAGGGATTGCCGGTAGTCAGCCGGGCGAATAGCTAACCGGGGCTTTGGCGGCTGTAGGGGGGCTGGAGGGGGGGCGGACAGGGGGTCGAGAAGGTGGAGGTGCCGTCATTGAATTCCTCGGCGATGAATTCCGAAGCTCGCGACGCGTCTACTACTCAGTGTGCTTACCGCCCGGAAGATATGCCGGGGCGAGAAAAAAAATCGAGGCCCGCGACTCGACGGAGCTCGGGCGCGACAATTGACTACGACTACGACGACGACGACGACGACGACTACGACGACGACGACGACGACTACGACGACGACTCTTGCCCCCGACACAATAATAATGCCCCCGGATCTCCTCTCCATTCTGGAACGCGACGAGCCAACCTCACCCAACCCCACCCCACCCCACGCCACCCTATAACGCTCGCGTCTAAAGCAGCTTGCAATTTGCGATCGCTATTTTCAATTCCTACCGACTTTTCAATTAGACTAAGAGGCGTCCGCCCACCCCTACACCCAATTGAGACGACCTGACGCTTACGTGCTCCTCCTCCGACCCCGGCTATTTTCTTCAGACGCCAGCTAGCGCGCGGGCGCTAGTCCCTACGCCCATTGCCCCCTACGCCCATTGCCCCCTACGACGCCTATCCAGCGCGGTCCCGACCAACGCCGCTGGTCTTTGTGTCCTCCAAGGCTCGCGCTCGGCTTACCAACACCGAACGACACTTTTTATCCTAGACCCGATTCACCGTCAGCGCGACGTCTCCCCCGGCATATGACGACGACGACGACGACGACGACGACGACGACTAATCTAAGCGGCTGGAGATCGCGACGCAAAGTCACGCGATTCATGAACGACGAGGATCCTCTCTGACGCCGATTATCACCTTTTCAACGCAACGAAGATTTCACGACTGACGAATCGCGAAACGGCAATTCGGCCCCTCACATACCGATACCCTTCCACCCACAGCCCTCCACAGCCGACCACGAGTCCGTCCCTTTTAGCAATGGTTACGCGAGGTTCGACGTTCGCCTGGCTTATTGTCATCGAGCGACGGGTGGGAGGGTGGGAGGCAGGGGGGGATTGCAACCACTGCAGCAGAGCTGCGCCTTCAATTCGTTGTTCGTATTCCCCTCCCGGCGGGGCCACTTGCCGGAGGAACGATATGACCATGTAAGAAACGTAGCGCCGAGCAATTACAATTACGCAATCTTTGCGAAAGAGACAACATCCGACGGAGATGCGTCGTTTACTCGTGGTGGAAGCCGCCCACACCCCGGGAACGCGGGAGGTCCTGGTCGCTCGGGCAGGTCGTTATCTGGCGGGATGCTCAGACAATAGGAGAGATTGATATATCGTGAGCGCGGAGCCCTACCTATCGATCGGCCCTACGGATGGGCTTTCCGAGGGCTTCCCGGGCGCCGGTCCTAAAAAGATATTAGAAAAAGTAATTTTCGCGGATGAGGAGGATCGTCGCCCGGAGCAAAAAGACGGCACGACGCCCTGTGCCCGAGTCTCGGTCTCGGTCTCGGTCTCGGTCTACGGGCTCGGTCTCGGGGACAGCTCGGCAGTAATAGATAGGTTTGTAATCCATCCCGAGCTCGGGGCGATCGAGGATGAGATATTTTGGCAAGAGGTGGGGGGGGGTCGGGGGATCGGGTAGGGATTATAGGGAGTGAGAGGGCGTGAGGGGGTAGACGGTATCGGAATCGGCAGTCTGCGAATGAAATGCCGCGCTTCACGATCCTCGATGTGCCCGCCGCCGGCTAACAGCCGTCGAATCGAGCCGCCCCCGTACTATCACCGCAACCCCCGCCCACGTAATCACGGCTCAATCCCGTAGCCGTCGTCCCCAATAACCGTTGGCAGGAGATCTCTCGGGATCGGGAACGTCGCTCGTCTCTTCACCAATGCGTAGGATAATTTTCTTAAATTCCAAGCCGCCGCCGCCCCCCCTCCCGCCCACGACTGACGCTCCCTACCCCCCCCCTACCCCCTCGCCCCCCCGCCTCGCGCCTCGCGCCTTATCGCCTACTCTACTTAGCCATAAAAACTATAAAAAAAAAACGGGCTCTCTTCGCCCCTTTGCCGGAACCCGAATAAATAATCGTCCTCCCTCTACGGCTGGCCTGGCAGATATCCCCGGGGCAGAATCGGGGGCAATAATGCAAAAGAGCATCCGAGTGTCCGTGGACTCGAGGAGATTTTTTCGGGGAGCGTATGATCGTTCCGTGATAAGGTGGCGCGACGCGGTTATTGGGCACGCGATAAAGGACGTCGGTGGTAGGGGCGACGGGGGGCATGGGGAGCGGTAGGGGGGCGGGCGACGGTAGGTGTAGAGGTTAGGGCTCGGTGGGTCGTTGGTCGGTACGCTTATTCGTACGGAGAGATTCTTCGACGTTGCATTTCCCCGTGAATTTAGCCCCCGGGCAGAGAAAATCACGAGATGAGTTCCAGGGACATTCATCGGATGGATCCTCGGATATAAGCGGCCCTCCCCCCCCCCCACCCCTCCCCTCCCTCGCAATCACAACTCTCGATAATAATTTCCCGCCCGACTCCTCCTCCTCCTCCTCCTCCTCCTCCTTCCTCGTAATAACGACGAGAGACTGGGACAGATCGGCCTTCGGCAGATTAAATCTGGACCTCTTTCCTGTCTTTCACTAATCCCGCACTCCGCCACGGCTCACTAATCCTTATTCTCACCCACCTCGGGCATCGAAAAAGCCGCGCGCTAATCATCATACGTAATTTTTATTCCGAAATCCCGGGCCCCGGCCAATAAGGCTCCCCTTACTTAATCAGGCAGCTTCTTTCTTTAAGGCCCGAGTAATTACAATGGCCGTCGATGCCCAAGCCAAAGCTAATTATTATTACGCAAGCAAATAACATGTGTACATACATATATATATATATATGTAGAGAAATGTCGAGGTTATTGGGGTTATTGGGGAACAACGTATTGGTTGGTAACGAGGTAGCGGTAACTCGTAGGGAAAAGACAAGCGGTTATCTCCGGACATGGACCGGAGCACAGGAGAGAGCAGCATCGTGTTTTTATAAACAATCGATGCGTTAATTAGAAGCTCGTAATTTTGCCGAATAACAAAAAAAAAAAAAAAAATACTGCCGCCATATGTATATATATATATATGTATATATACGTATAGTCATGCTGGAGTAATTATTATTACCTTGGGAATTGTGAAATAAAGTTAGTTTGGCTTGACACGATGTGGGTGTATCTTATCAGTTGTGTGTGCGCGCGCGTACGTAAGAGACGAGTAAACATCATCAAGTCGTGCCGTAAGCTACAAAGAATTATAAATTATAAATTTCTTGCCGCTCAACAGTCCTTAGAGAGTTTGTGTTTGTCTTCTGGCCGAGTACTTGTAAATCTCGTAATTGCGTTAAAAATAATAGGACAAATACCGTAACGACGCTTCGTCGCCGTAATTATACGAATCGGAAATTATACGGCCGAGCCAAGCGATTACAAGAAAGAATGAATTTCCGTATTATCGTTGTCGTTGTCGTTGTCGTTCGTTGTCGTTGTAGTTGTCGTTGTCGTTGTAGTCGTTATACCGGATAAAAGCATTGTAATTATGTCTCGCGCTCGATAGTCTATGTAGGAATTCAATATGAATTCGTAAGAGCTTGAGGATAAAGAGAGAGAGAGAGAGAGAGAGAGAGAGAGAGCGATGCCGAACGAGGAGGCAAATACTCGTGGTTTGAAAAGTGATAAGAGCGTGTCGGCACGAGTTGAATTGTTGATTCGCGCGAGCCGGGCTTTAAAATTTTATGAATAGATAATTATTGCTAGTCGGGGGCATAGCTCAGTGGCAGAGCATTCGACTGCAGATCGAGAGGTCCTTGGTTCAAATCCGAGTGCCCCCTTCTTAATTTTTTTTTTACTTGCCTCTTTGCAACGGCAACGATGTCCGAACTTAACTGCGGGTTATTCGTCGGTCGGTTGGTTGGTTTGGGTGGATGGGTGGGCAACGGGGCAACGGGGCAACGGGGAACGGGGGATTGGAGGAGCGAGTCGGTGGTGATTGTTTGTTGTTTTTTTTGTTTGTTTGTTTGTTTGTTTTGAGCGCGGGAGGGTGCGGGGAGAGGTGTCGGGACACGATAACGGCTCCGCCATCGCTAAGGGACGGGGCGGGGAGGGACGGGTGGGCAGGGGGTGGGAGAGGGACGGAGAACCGGCGCGGTACTGTAGATGCTCGCAATTTGCGCGAAAACAGGATCGGGGGGGGTCAACAGGGGGGATGGGTTCGAGGTAAAAATAGTCGTAGCGTTAGAGTGGGCGTAAAGGAGAGGCGGTGGTAAGGTATTCGTTGGAAATATCAAGCCGAAGGACTCGCGGCGAGCGTATTCTTTTTTTTCCTTCTTTTTTTCTTTTTTTAGCCTTGATACGAAAGGATTTTAATCACTTGTCATTCACAGCCGGCTCTAGTCTCTCCCTCCCTCCGATTAAATAGAGCTCGCTGCCGCCGGGAGCTCCGGGCTGCCCATATAAGCCGGCGCCCATCCACCACCTACACGCGCACACAACGGAGGCGGCCGACTTTTACAAGGACCTTGTTTTTCGCGCAGTCGTCTGACGACGGGTTTGCTGGGAGGCTTAGGAGAGCACAAGAGAGAGATGGGAGAGAGAGAGGGAGAGCGCAAGAGAGAGAGAGAGAGAGGACGGGGACGGTTCATCGGAGTCGGTTCGACATTAGCAGTTCGAAGGTGGCCGGAGGCTAGACCGGGGCTAGACAATGTCGAAGATTACGAGCGTCGGGATGTCTGGCAGCCGAGGCCGGGGGGGGGGAGCCTCTCGGAGAGAGCTCGTTGCCACGGGAATGACGATTATTGTTCGACACAATAATATTTGTCGCCGAAAAAATGCCGCTCGCCACACAAAGGGACAAAAAAAAAAAAAAAAAAAAAAAAAGAAAGCACGGGAGCCGAGCGCGCTCGACCCGTCATAAACCAGCGCATAGCTGGGGTGGGGGGTTATTTCAGTGTGGCTTGTCGGCTGTGGGGCTGTGGCGGCAGGGCGAAGATGACGAGGAGACCGGGACGGAGGTGGAGGATGAAACGTAGGATGGAGAATCGCGATCGCGGCTACGTAACCATTCGGTGAATGGGAGACAATGGACCGCTGTAGAGAGATTCATCTGCCGGTGGATGCGAGCCCCGCCGATTTTGCCAGCCCCTCGCCGCAGATCCTCGTGCCCCCCACCCCCCCAGCCCTCACTACCCTTGCTACGGGAGCGGGTGAGGGAGCGGGTGAGGGAGCGGGGCCACATTGTCACGTGACACACGGGCCAAATTAAAAACTCGGTTTCCGTTGGGCTGGCTCTCTTTGGTCGGGGCATATATCGCCGGCCCGTCCCTCCTCGCGCCCCCTCCGCCGTCCAGGGGCCGACGGTCCCCTTCCACTCGTATCGAGAAAGCTGGCAGATTAAGCGGAGCGCGAGCGCCCGGAGGGCAAGTAATCGCGGGAACGAGCAATGGCGAGGTAAGGCAACAACACGACGACGACGACGACGACGACGACGACGACGACGACGACGACGACGACGAGGACGACGACGAGCCCAGCCCGGCTTATTAATAATATTCTAATATTTAGATTTGGGCTGCTTAAGCGCAGATAAAGCCTTTTGTTGCTGAATGGCCGGCTCCGTCGCGACAGATAATCAAGGCACAAAGCGGCGAAACGAAACGAGTCGGCGAAAATAGAGACGACAAAGAGAGAGAGAGAGCGAGTGAGAGAGAGAGAGAGAGAGAGACGACGACGACGACGACGGAGATAGACGAGATAGACGAGAGAGAGACGAGATACGCGTATGATTCTCGGGGTTTACCGGGCCGCGACTGGTTGGACCCCTCCCATCCCCACCCACCCCTTAATAGCCAGATCATCGGCGACAAGAGAAGGCAATATGTAGAAAGGGTGGTCGTTATTCGCGGGCTCGTGCACTCCACCGCGCCCTTCTCGGCCCCTCCCCGCCCGTAGCAGCCGCTCTAGCGAGTACGGTGCCGCGGTCGCGTATCGGTGACGGCCCCCTGCCGCCCGAGGGGATCTGCGCGTGTAATCTGCCGGGGCACTGCGGATCCCGACTTGCAGCCTCCCGCGGTCCCGATCCGATCCGATCCGATCCCATCCGATCCGCTACGTACAGCAGCGAATGTCGATCGGTAATCCGACGCGCTCAGGCTCCCGGCTTGTTTAACACCTCTTCTCTTTCTCTTTCTCTTTCACCTCTAATTCTGTATTTATCCAAGGAAACCTCTCCTCAACTCCTTATCGCCCATATAATTATCCCGTGCAACTTTCCAATAACCCCGATAACCCCAATAACCTCCCTTACCGAGAATCCTTCATTTACACGGGTTACAGGAACGTCCAGCCGCGTCGGTCAGCTCATTATCGTCATTATCGTCATTATCGTCCGTATGTATAAGGTACGTATGAATAAGAGGCGCCGTACATGCGACGTGGAGAAGACGCGCGGCGTCCCGGGTCAGGGTATACGGGGGGCGGGAATGCGGCCCGAGTGCCGATGGGAAATTATTTTATAAAATTATTGGAGCTTGGAGTTGGCGGCCAGAGGAGGTTCGCGCGTGTAATAATAATAATCAAGAGAAAAATCTATCGATCTAAGCAAAATATTATCATAACGAATCAACAGAAATCATACAATGAGAGAGAGAGAGAGAGAGAGAGAGAGAGAGATAATGTTATCAGCGGTATCGCCTTCGTGTGCACAGTATACGGGCAGACATTGACATTTGATATCTTAAGGCGTTGTAATACAAGTAATATTTATAATATTTGCGCAATACAAGCACAGCCATTATCTAGGTCAACAAAATTCTCTCTCTATACGCTCGCTCGGATAAAATATAATACTGATTATTTAAACAAAGTCTGCGTTACAATAGCAATGAAATCCATCGCTTCCTGATACCGAGCACCGAGCAAAAACCTGACGCATCCCTTTAACGTCATTATTATTTAATTATTACTGTTATTACTGTTATTACTGTTATTACTATGCCGATGTTTATTTGTGGTTATTGGGGAAGGGGGAAAAGGGGAGCAGTAGAGACGGGGATCGCTACCCGCAATCAATAGACGGTTGAAAGGTTTCAGGGGCCGGATCAACGATCACAACGGTAGTTACGCAGTATATGGGAGGACACAAAAAACGTATAAAACGACGGAGTAATTGTGATGAAAGGAAGGTGTGGGTGGGTGGGTGGGTTGCTTGGCGGCTGGGTGTGGGGCGGGGGGAGTAAGGAGGGAAGGAGGTAGGGGAAGGGGAAGGTAGGGTGGATCGAGTAATGTTTCAGCGGGGAGGAATCCTTGCGAGAGAGGTGGGGGCTGGAAATAAGGATCGGAGGAAATAAGTCGAGTGATTGAGATGGAATCGGCAAATAAAATAGTTGTAAATAAGAGATAAAAGAGGGTGGGAGCGAGAGTGACTGTTCGTGTTTGGCCGTGCTCGGCTGCTGGGCAAATGGGCGGGTGCAGTGGGCGGTCGGGCGGTCGGGCGGTCGGGCGGTCGGGCAGGCGAGGTTGAGGGGGGTGGGCCGCAGAGGTTTTATTGATACGTGGGAGAAAGATAGCGAAGAGGACGGGAAGGGCCAGTAAGCCAGGATTTATGGCTTTATAAACGATCGCGGTGCCCCCGTAAAAATGCATTAGCCCTCTGTCGGTCGGTGGGGTGGGTAGGCGGGGATCCGCGCGAGGGATCCGCAGCTTCTCGGATCGATAGGGGAACGGCGGCCTAGGACTACGTGTACTCGCCGCGTTTACAACCTTACCAATCGTATCCTTCGTAATAATTATTATTATAAGACGGTAGGGTAGGTGGGATGTGGGATGTGGGATGGGGGGGGGGGGGGTAGTGCGCGAGGGTAGAAGCCGAGCTCGGCTAAGAAAGCCGGTCCACCCGAATATTAGGACAGACGCACGCGGGTGGTTCGAGGCGAGGCCGGTCGCGGTCCAGCCCGTGAGAACCGGTGGGAGTCCCTCGGTGTCCAGGTCGCTGCTCGGGGAAACGGCACGTAATCGTGCGGGGAAAACCGTGGCGGGCAACGCGGCCGATTAGCTCGGCAAATAGCCGGACGCATGGAGGAGTGCGGTGCGGGGTAGGTGTGGGTTTTTTTTTTTTTTTTTTCTGGGGGTGGGCAGAGGGAGGGGGCTACCCCTCGGGGACGAGCCATCGAGAGCAGTCGTCGTCACCGGGAAACGGGGAGCTTACGATCACGTGGTGGAAGGAAGCCCGGGCGACGAAGGGGCAGACCGACGGAGAAGGTAGCAGCAACCTCGACAGGAGCACCGTCCTCGGAGCTCTCGGAGACAGAGAGAGAGCAGAGAGAGAGCAGAGAGAGAGCAGAGAGAGAGAGAGAGAGACAGGGGACGTAGGAGGACGTAGGATAAGCAAGCGAAAGCCGCGGCGGTTGGCAGGACAGGGGAACGCGTCACGCGATCCGTGAGTAATACGTTCGCGAGTCGAGAGTCGAGGTCTGCTTGTTTAACAGAGTGTTATAATCTATTTACGTTAACATTACCAGCGTTTAACGTGGCTCGCGTTAGTCAGCCGCGCCCGCGAGCGCGACCGTCGACCAACGGCGGAGGGCAATGAGAGAGAGAGAGAGAGAGAGAGAGATCGGCAGAGAGCGACGTTGAAGGGTCGGGGGACGGGACGGGATGGAGGGACGTTAGAGAGACAGAGACAGAGAGAGAGAGAGAGAGAGACGGAGAGATGTGAAAGTAAAGGGAGAGATATCCCGAGCCGGGGAAAGAGAGCGCGAGCGGTGGTGGTCGCGCCATCGCCGAGGGTCGGGGTTTTGTTACGAGCGTATGGCACCGTGTATGGGTGAGCGCCGGCCCTGGGCGCGCGTACGTCGCCCGCCTCGGCGAAGCGGTGCCGGGGCGGCTTGGCGCGGGACGGGCAGGGGAACGGCAGCCATGGAACGTTCTCCCGACTCTGCAGCAGACAGCACTCAAGAATTGTCCCAGGCATGTTAGAGCTTTTGGAAACAAGCGTTAATTCATGCGCTCGCTCTCTTCCATGGCGCGCCCACGTACTCCTCCTCCTCCTCCCCTCCTCCTCCCCTTCCATGCGCCCACGTACTCCTCCTCCCCCTTCCTCCTACTTCCCCCAACCCACCAACCCCATCACCCCACACCAATCCCTACGCTTGCGAGCTTCTTTCTCTCGTCGTTCCTCCCCCTATCCGATTCACCCGTCCCCCGGTCCCCCTCGCCCGATAACCCCACCTTCGCCGCGCTGCCAGAGCGTCATCCAACTCCCACGGCCACAGCCACTGTCGTCGTCATCACCGACCCATCAGACTCTCCTCTCCTCCGCGCTCGTTGTCACGCTCTCGCTCTCTCTCTCTCTCTCTCTCTCTCTCAGCCGCTGGCTTTCTCCTCGCTAATCCCTGACTCGTACACGTGTGCGCAAGATACGTGTCTTGGCACAATGTCTCCGAGCGCGTTTTCAGCTCCGAGTAACCTCCGCGCTCACTCGCGATTAATTCATGCGTTATCAATACGCGTTCGTTCGCCCCCTTGTTCCCTCGCCTACTCCACCTGCGCTTGGCGCCCCTTTTTTATCCTTACGCTTGCCTCCCCCCGACCCCACCCAACCCAACCGAGCCGCTTAATAGCCTTCGGCAGGGCTGAGCGCGTCGCGCAATCCATTATTGTTACTGCGTCGTTGGAAGGGCAGGGGATATGGGGATATAGATGTCCAATGGAGGCTGGACACCATTGGGAGGACAATGATATTAACTCCGATTCGATAAGACGAAGAAGTGGGAGGGAGAGCGATTGGGGTTATCGAGTCATTACATAGAGTAGCAGGAGCTTGAGAATTTAAAAACTTCTAGGCCGCGCTGTTCGCGTTATTAAAGCAGCCGGGAGATAGAGAGAGAGAGAGAGAGAGAGACGGAGATAGAGAGGGAAAAGTCGTCCTCGGGAAGCGGACTCGTGGAGCGAAGTTCCGAGCGCGAGCCTAGGAAGTTTGCGTCGTCGAGCTGTTGTAGGTCAGGAGGGGAAGGATGGGAGAATCGAGGGGGGCAGGGGGGAGGAGGGGGTTCCCGTAGAGCCTTGGCCATCAGCTGATCAGCGCGCACAGCGCGCACCCCCAGAGTATCCCCGCGGTCGAGTATCCGCAGCCCGCAGATCGTAGCTGTGGCCACGAAGAGCGGCATTGTGGCGGATGGGGGTGGGCCGGTGCGGGGGCCATCACGGCTCGCCGGGAGGTTATAGCCGCATCGGCGGAGACCGAGAGCTAAAGAGAGAGAGAGAGAGGGAGGGGGGGAGAGGCGAGCGAGGGACCGTAGCCAGAAAAAAAAAAAGTTGTTTGGTCGCGTGCGCGGCGACACGACATATGCCGCCTCCTGCCATTGTGCCTCCGTCGCGAATAACTCCTCTCTCCGGAGGTTATTGGGGCTAATGCACGGCTCGTTTAACCAAACGGCCCAGGAGCTAGCTTTGGGAGGGAGGGAGGAGAGACAATCTCCGACTCGGGTGGCAGCTGCGGGATTTTTCAATACGCCCGAGCTTTGTCGACGGTTTTTTTGTTTTTTTTTTTTTTTTTTTTTTTTTGTTTTTGTTCTTTTCCCTTTAATCGAGTTTTGTAAGCGATCCAGTGCGGTTTTCACCGGCGAGCGGCCTCCTCGGGACATATCGGGGCCGGGGGTTCGTTCGTGACCGTACTCCCCGTACAGGATGGGACCTCTCCCGGTTCCTCTCCTTCGCCCCCTACCACTCCCGTATACCCACTCTATGTAAAAAACTTGTAATTTCCCGTTTCCTCGGGCCCATTCGCGGTCCTGCAATTTTCCTCGTTGGACGTCCAGCCTCGGCAGATGGTCGGAGTGAAAAAGCGAGTGAAATCCCGTCCCGTGTCGGGGCCAGGAGTCGGCCAGGCCCGGTGCACAACTACGACTACTCCCATCGCGTCATTCAATTTCGTTATCCAGCAATTCATTCGTCGGCCTCTAAGCTTTCCCTGCACTCTCCAATCCATTTACGCCGTTCCTTTATTCCTATAGAATGCGCTCGATCTCATCGTTCGGGACATCTCCGTTTCGACGACGACGACGACGACGACGACGACGACGACGTTCTTTTAACGAAGGGGAAGTATAAGGACAAGATGAATATGAAGATGAAGATGAAGATGAAGACAACGTTAAGAGAAGTTGCTCGATAACGTAATTATTCTTTTTTAAGTCGAATGCGACTCGCGTTAGTGAATGATAGAGTTTGGCTGCCACTAGTTTATTACGTACGACAGATGTTTCTCTGATTGTGTATACAAGCCACTTATCTGTGTGTTACGCGAGCACGGCTATGGACGATAAATACTAATTAATTGCTTGATATGCCCGCAGTGATATCGTGGCCTAAATATCTCTTGGCTCGGATGATTCCTACGTATGTCAATGTATATAACCCCAATAACCATTAGAATTAATTTTAATCCGAGGCTCGAGTGGAAATAAATCGAAGTGGGTGTGGGTGTTAGGAGGGGGGGTGTGTGTGTAAGGAGGAGGGTGTAGGGAGTCAGGTCGATTATTTCGAGAAGTTTAATAACATTCACGGGGATCTTGATTAGTAATAAATGCGGTTGCGTGGATGGGTTGCGTGGGTGGGGGTGGGGTTATTGGGGTTAACACGAAGGGCATACGTAGAAGCTGGAAATAGAAAGTGCGTAGTCGTCCTGTCGATGACGCGTTGACCACCTGAAAGTCAAACTCGTGAACTTGGCCCGCCGTGGTTGCCGTGCCCCTCGAGTCGTCCGGCCCTCCCCGGCACCCAGCAGCATCCACACAGCCGACACTTCGGCACGACCAACGGCTGCACTGGAAGGGTCATCTCTAGCTTCCCACCTCCATATTACGATAGCTTACCGAGCTGGCCCGAGGGCAGAAGAAGGGCTAAAGGGGATGGGACACGAGAAACCGATCGGCGATCCGCACAGAGAGAGAGAGAGAGAGAGAGAGAGAGAGAGAGAGCGAGCGATAGAGATAGCGCGAGGGTGGTTGGAGGGATGCGGGGGGGGAGGGCAAGTCACGAAGCAGACCTCGAAATCGGGCTGGGGATTTTCGCGCGCCCTCGACGTTCCGTCAGCGAGCTAATAAAAATTCGGCGACTGTAAAAGTTTATGGACCGAGAGCCTAGGCGGTACAAGATTCCATCGCCGGGAAAGGGGGTCAGGTGAGCGGGAGGAGAACCGCGACTGATATGGGAGTCGGGCTATCGCCGCGCCCCGCCCCGCCCCGCCCCACCACGGTACTTTAATATTTGCCCAGCCAGACTAGGGCTTTATTGCGTGGGACCTTCGGACGTACCCCCCCCCCTCCTCCTTATCCCGCTCGTCACCGTCACCGCCCGAGCCCCCGCGTCCCGCACCAGAGGACAGTGGGCCACGGGGACCGACGGCTCGGTGGTGAGCGAGGCCAACCTGTTCGTCGTTCGGGCGACGATAAGCCGAGCCTCGGCAAATAAAATCCCGAGCAGACGGCTCCGGCTGTGTTTGACCTCCGTCGCTACCTGCCGCTCACCTCCTAGGCAGGCCACCCCGCCCCGTAGCTTTTTACGCTCGCCCTTATCTGGAGCCCGACCACGGCTATAGGAACGCTACGCGATTGGCCTCAACCGCCGATTCCGAGTCGAAGGTACCCCATCCGGCCTCCCTCACTCGCCCCCTTCACCCCCACCCACCTTTCCCTGGCCACACTACCAGCGTCGTGGCCCCTACCACTCTTCGCTCTCAAGGCCAAAGCCGTTATAGCCTCCGGCCGTACGCGATGGCAATTATTACGATTACGCATACCCCCCGGACCTCGTCAGACTGGGCCGGGTCCAGCCCACGAGGCCGCGACGGCCGCTCTCCCGAGGACTCTCGGACTTTCGGACCTTTTAATTTTTAGCTTCTCGAACGACCACTCGGCTTGCCGACCGGCCGTGCCGAACCCATGCCGAACCCGTGCCCAAGCCAACCAAGTGCTTTTCTCCGTAGGCTTTAATATTTTCACTGCCAACGAAATCACCGCCACTAAAGCCGAATAAAGCGATCCGCATGGGGTTATTGTCGGGGCCACTTGTTTCCCATGAGGTTTACCGTCCTGCCTTTATCGGGAGTCCGCTCACGCACCTTTCCCCCCTCCCCCCCCCCCCACCTCAACGATCCGTAATCCATAATCCAGAAGCGCTCGTAACCGCTGATCCAGAAGAGCCTGATGCGATTCGATTTTCCGTCCCGAGTGGTTCGCGTAAGGTTGGCGGAAGGTAAGGTTCGCGTAAGGTTCGCGTAAGGTTGGCGTAAGGTTGGCGGAAGGTTGGCGTTGATCCGGTGCTGGGTGGCCGCCGAGCCCGAGCCAACGGAAAGCTAAAAACAATGAAAACATGGGTCTATAAAAGCCAAAACATCTGTTTGGCAATAAAATAGAAAGGCAAGAAAGGCCGGTGGCACTTTCCTCCTTGATCACCGCTCTCCCGATATCACCAGCACGTGCTATCTGCCTAGGCGATGGCCTACACGCTCGGGGGAGGGATTGACGCGATCCGAGGTAGAAAAGGATACGCCGGTAAGTGCGCGCAGCGCCTCGGTGACTCGGAGCTACGGAAGCAGAAGAAGAACATGAAGAAGAACATGAAGATGATGAAGAAGATGATGAAGAAGATAGTGGGGGGGGCGGTGAGCGGAGGGTGACAATTACTTGGAAGCTGGCCCCAAAATTATATGATTCACCTGCTTCCTGTTTTACGACCTTTATATTACACCACACTGCGGCGAAATCTTGGCTCTTCTCTCGCCAATGTACTCTTCCTACACTTATATAGTCTATTCTCCTCTACGCTCTATCTTACTATCTCTCTCTCTCACTCTCTCCATCCCCCTTTTCCATTTATGCCATGTATTTACTCGACGAAACTCCTACTTCACCTTAATGCATTTTCCTTGGCTTTTTCCGCATTTCGAGGAAGGAGCCACTGACGTATCGAATCCAGGCTCACCACCACCACCACCACCACCACCACCACCACCACGCCTACACTACACTACCTACCAATCTATTTTCTTTATCCTCGTTACGTGTCTCTCGCAGCATCGATGCATTACCGTAGGTCCATTACGGTAACGGGGATCCGACTGGCTATGATTAATATCTAGAGAATGGCCATGGCCGATGCGGATCGATAAAAATATTTCCTAAATACCTTTATGATTGGTCGTTCGATCGTGACGACGGGCAGGGAGCGGGGCGGGGAAACATTAGATCAGCCCGTGATTAGCGGCAAGTTGCTTAAATCTGAGCCATAAAGCCAATATACAACTTCCTCTCCAACGCGATACATATATATATATATAGGTATATATATATTTTCTGGGACGCGTGCGGGTGCGGGTGCGGGTGCGGGTGCGGGTATCGGTGCTTTATAGTCGAAGCCTTTATAATATTTCGGTATCGTATAGATTATTGTTAATGGTGGTCGTGAGCAAGCATTAGCCTGATAAATAGTAATGGGCTTCATTGGCGGAAAATCAGAAAATATGACAATACGTACGAGAAATCTCCCTATTCCCGTTGCCGGGGGATTCTACTCAACCTCCCCACCCCCACCCCACCCCACACACCTCCTCTCTCTCTCTCATCTCTCTCTCAGCTCTCTCAGCTCTCCATCTACGTAAGGGAGCTGCGGCTGCGGCCACGGCCTACTGGCAAGGGCCAGCGTTTCCCTTGTTTTTCTTTTAGGGGTCGAGGCTACAACCATACAGGTCCATAAGCTCCCGAAATACGTAGGAGCCTCTCGGGTTTATTATATTTTCTGGCCATAAGGAGGCTTCATCGGCTATTTAGTTGATATACCGTTTTCGGATGCGCTGACGTCCGTC
Source organism: Ceratosolen fusciceps (assembly GCA_018883505.1). Classification (NCBI taxonomy): domain Eukaryota; kingdom Metazoa; phylum Arthropoda; class Insecta; order Hymenoptera; family Agaonidae; genus Ceratosolen; species Ceratosolen fusciceps. Next base: position 843,826 of record RCIC01000026.1, read on the forward strand.
GCTCCTTGCCATCTTCCTCCTCTTCTTCTTCTTCTTCTTCTTCTTCTTCTTCTTCTTCTTCTTCTTATTCTTATTCTCCTCCCACAATGAAATGAAATATCATAGAAAATTATCTTGCCCCGAATGCGCGTGGAATTTATATACGGGCGCGCAGAGATCGGCCCTCTTAGAAGCCACTTTATTCCGTATTTCCCCCCCCCCCGCCGTAATACGTAATGGCCGCCCGCTAATGCCATTGAAAATTTAATATAAACCCACTTGGCAACAAACCCGTGACATTTACATCTGATTAAATAATTGAGCCCTTTCCCGGCCCTCCCGAGCTTCCGCTCCTCACCAGCATATACCCCACGTAAATATATATATTTATCTAATTTATAGGCCTATATATTTTACAACTAATTACAGCTGCGAAGCACCCGGCCAAATGACGATGCTCGCCACCTCCCCCACCCCCCGATTAAATTAAAAAAGCGAAAAGATGAAAAAAATTGAAAAAAATCCACTTGTAAAATTAGCATCGACGACGGGCGTCGTTTATAAATATATTTTTTTTCCTCCAACGTAACTTTGTATTTTGCCAATACTCTGCCGCTCATGCGGTAGTGACCTTTTGCAATTAACGTCGTCGTCGTCGTGGTCGTCGTCGTCGTCGTCGTTGTTGCGGTCGTTTTTTAAAAGTTCGTGAACAAAGTGGGCCGTAGCGCTGCGAATGGCTAAATAAACTCGATTAAATGATAATTGTCATTTCGGGGTAGCGGTGACGTTTGGGGGGGGGTGAGTTTTATAAGAGGGGAAGCGGATGAAATGATTGCCGAGCTCACGTTGAAGCGTTGAGGGTAAGAAGTTACGCGAGTGTACTGAATGTACGATTATCAAGCGAATTCACGTATCGGCCGAGACCCACGACGTGGGTCACAACATGACGTAAGATGCGCGTAACGGCACACGTTCCCCTACCTCCCTCCCTCCCGCCGGCAAAATGCAAAGCCCCATAAAGTATTAAAATAATTAATTATAGCGAGTTTTTTTAAATGCCCGGCATTATAAATTAAAGAGTAAATAAACTTTCATTGGGGTTAACGCCGTGAAGTAAAATACGGTTGCGCAAACCTAAGGAAAGTTCGTACCACAAGCGCGCGCACGCGCGCAAATACACACGGACACGGGGGTGGGGGTGGAGAGAGAGCGTTGAATAAATTTGAAGGTGTAGCCGGAGCAGCCAATTAATTATTAAATATCGTAAAGTTCGTGGCGGTAAATTAATAAAATAAAATCCGTCAGCAGTGAAGCCTTTGAAATGAATGCTCACTTGTTGCTTATCAGTGGTTGCACTTGGGCTCGGGCTCGGGCTCGGGCTCGGGCTCGGCCTCGGGCTCGCGAGTATAATGTCGCCGAGGATTTTTAGCTGAAAAATGCGTTCAAACCAGCGGAGCGATAGCTACTTATCAGGACCGCTCTGTTTGCGTTACGCCATAAACCGCGTTATAAAATCCAGACGCTCCGTGAGCATACACACGCCACGGCATCCTGTAAATTTACGGTCCTCTGATATTAAAAATGCATACAACTCCCACCCCTCGCCCCCTCGCCCCCTCGCCCCCTCGCCCCGCTCGCCCGGACACGTCGCACGGACCGCGGACTGATAAACTTACCTGACGGTCGCGCGTCGCCGTCGGCTCCGAGTCTGCCGGAACGAAAGGGAAACAATAATAAAAAAACAAAACATAGAATTAAAAAAAGGAAAATTAAAAAAATTGTCCCAAAATATAGCCTCTGGAGGGGAATGAACGACGCGTCCGAGCCAACGTTTGGTCGTCTTCTCTTCCGCCAACCTGTCCGGCTCCTCGAAGCCCTCGACGCCGCCTGGCTACTCCCGTCCTCGACGACGCCCCCCCCCCCCCCCCCGATCGACACTTTGCCGCGGGTAAGGATAACGTAGGCAAACGGGGTCAAACACCCCCCAGAAATGCTCCTCCGTGACTGTCCTTTGTCGTTAATGAATGCAACGGCTCGCCCGGTCCATCGGCTTATCGGGGTTATCGGGCTCGAGACCGGGAGAACGGGAATCGCCGGGAGTCGTAGCGGAGTCCTTTCCAAGCCCCCTTTCCCCGGCTAAAACATAAATAACGATCGTCGCTAATTTGGCCGTCGTCAGTTCCCGTAAGTGGGCGCGCGTGTGTGTTGCCCGTGGCCGTCCGTTTTCGTCCGGGCAGCCAGGTCCGGGGAGCCAGCGGAGGTGGTGGTGGTGGTGGTGGTGGTGGTGGTGGTGGTGGTGGTCCGGCCTCGCGCATAAACCGCGCAATTACAACGGCAACGGCCGCGACATTAGAATTTATTCGAGCTCGGTGCCGCAGCCGCCTTAGGCCGCCCCCTCCCGCCGGAGCTTATGTCCCCCCCGTAATCCCCTACTGAAATATTTTTCCGGCTGACTCGGGTTCCGGATTCGAGCTCCGGAGGAGGCCTCGCCCTTAATCGTTCCAGCCATTTTCCTGCGGTCGCGCGGCCCTTAGCGGCCCTTAACGGCCCTCGGCGGCCCTTAACCGAACCCCGCTGTCTTTATCGCAAGGCTCGGCCTCGCGATCCTATAAATCCGACCAGAGGTCCTCCCTTTAATTATCGCCTCGGACAGGGCGGGCCGAGGCCGGGGAGGGGCGGGCCGAGGCCGGGGAGGGAAAAAAGAAAAAAGAAAGAAAAAGACGGGGGCGTAAATAAGAATTTCCCGGCTTTCCCGGTCGCTCTTGGCCGGCAGTGTCTTGTCTCGTTAAGGGTGGCCTCAGTCGAAGGGCCGGGTGGTCGAGGCCTCCGAGGGGTCGAGTCGAGTCGAGTCGAGTCCCGGTCCGTTAATGAGCTAATGGGCTGAAATGAGTTAGGTAGGAAAGCCGGCAAAGATCCTCTCCCCCGCTCGCTCTCTTCCGACCAACCAACCACCCCCCCGCCGGCTACCGTCACCACCGCCACCGCCACCAACACCAGCACCGTCGCCACCACCACCGTCGCCACCGTCACCACCACCAACACCACCGTCGCCACCAACACCACCGTCGCCGTAACAACAGTCGGTCTCGTCCCTAACGATTCGTAATCAATTCGCACGCGGCGCGCTATCGAGCCGTGATCGTTAATTCGTATGGAGAGGGAGCAAACGGATTGTAAAATAGAGTCGCGGCTGGTTCGTTGATGGGCTCGGGGGGGGTGCGTGGCCGGGTGCGGGCGGCCACGGGAGGAAGCGAGACGACGAAACGGTATTCTACAGGGCTTCGGAGGAGTGAGCGTGCGTGCGTGCGTGCGTGAGCGCGCGAGTGAGAGTGAGTGAGACAGAGAGAGAGAGAGCGAAAGCACTCTCGACTATATATATATATATATATCGTATATATATCGAGCGAGTGTAATGCGCAGCGGTTCGAGGCCCCGGGGGCGGAGGGTACGAGGGCGAGGATATTAAATCAAATCGGATTCGAGAGCTCGCGCTCGACTCGGCCTGCATACATCGAGTTATGTATAACGGCGCGTATCCAGCCATGGAGTGGCACCTGACAAACCCATTGGTCTGACAAATTGAATCATTCGCCGTTCAATTGCTCCGCACTGAAACGCTGATACCATCGAACCTGCCATCCGCTCGCTATTTGCCGCCTCTCCCTCCGCGATATAATCCACCCCCGCCCACGCACCCACCCCACGACCAACCGAATTAACGCGCTCGAGCTGAGGCTTTATCGCTGGCTCCCCGCCTCGACTTCCTCCTGGCGCTTATTAAAACTGTCGAAGGTCGCCGCGGTGGGACGGGGGCGGGGGCGGGGGTGGAGCTCGAAGGATAGATAGCGTAGCCAGACCCCAGTCAGCCTAATTATTGAAGAGCCGATGATTTTGGGCGATGATGCGGCGAGGGTGGACGACGAGGGTGGACGACGACGACGACGACGCGACTCCACCGGACGTGAATGATCGACGGATCATCGATGCCCGGGGCTTACCAACGATCCCTCGGCCGAAGGCGTCGGCCGTGTCACGCGAACGCGCGCCGCGTGATCTGTGAAATTGACCAACGTCCGCTCCCCGCCGGTAATTACATGTACGGTAAATCGGCTGCTACGGTCGATATGGGATTGCGCGGCGGGACGGGGCGGAGGGGGGACATTAACAAATGACCGGGACATGGTGACGCGATGCAGCCGATGCACCGCCTGCGCCGATAAACTCTACGCACCGTCTGCATCGGCGATACTCGCGACGCTGCACTGCGGCAGTTCCGATACAATTGCCGGGGTTATTGGGCGGGGGGCAGGGGGCAGGTGGATGAGGGGGATGAGAGGGATGAGAGGGATGGCGGATACGCGCGGACAGAGGGAGTGACGGTTAGCCAGCCTCGGTCGATGCCGTCCTTCCCTCGATCGCCTCGATACTTTAGTGGACGCCGAGCCCGGGACAGACGTGCGAAGCACCCGTAACTCGACGTCGAGGATGCCCAGGCTCGAGGAGGACGACCTCGCGTGCCCCGCAGCTATAAATAACCTTTCGCCGGCTCTTTTCCCCGTTCCATTATCAATGCTTAGCTAACTCGAGAATACAATGGATTCCAGCCTACTCGGCTCAATCCCTGCCACCTTTGTCTCTCTATCTCTCTCTCTTTATCTCTCTCTCTCTCTCTCTCTCTCTCTCTATCTCTCTCTCTCCGTCTCTATTTTTTTTTTTTTTGCTTATTTTTCACGACATGACCGAAGTAGCCTCAACGGGATTGACGCGGCTCGACCGTGTGTCCGCGTGATTTTTCAAAAGCTCGGCACCTCGCACGGTCGACGGTTTAGCCGTTGCGGGGGGCGGCAGAGGCTGGAGAGGCCGTTAAGCGCCGTACAGGCGATATTAATTCGATCTGGGGACACAACGGCACATTGGCATAAAGAAAGCCAATGGCTGCGACTGCCAGAGCGAGTGGGACCCGGAGGGTTGAGGGGGGTAGGCGTGGATGATGGGAGCGAGGCGAGGCGAGGCGAGGCGAGGCGACACTGGCCAGAAGAGGGAAGGTCTGAACATCAAGTGGCAAGCCGGCCAAGTTTATTGGATGCATTCTGCAACGGTAATTAGAAAATTGACATGCTATAAGTATGTCGGTAGACAGCCAAGGTAATAATAACGAGTCGCGTGGCTGGGCGCTGAGGGGATTGCCGGGGGCGGGGTGGGGTGGGGCGGGGTGATGACGGGGATGACGGGGAGGTTGGGGAGGTTGGAAGTACGGAACACGTATTGTTCGTTGTTAGAGAGGCTGGGAGAGGCTGGGAGAGGCTGGGAGAGGTAGGGAGAGGTAGGGAGAGGTAGGGAGAGGTAGGGAGAGGCAGGGAGAGGTCAGGGCGCACATGTGCCGCGTGTTCCGAGGCGGAATGATTTCACGGCGACGAATATGGCGCTCGGCGCCGGCTGCGCCTGCAATAGGCGCCTATTGCACAAATCACACGGATTATTGACTGCTATTGTATCTGCCGACACGTTGAGGAGAGACCCGCGGCTGAAGAGCCGAAGCCCGAGCGAGATAGGGACGCGGTGGCAGCGGGTGGGTTGCAGTGTGGGCGGCAGTGGGCGGCAGTGGGCGGCAGTGGGAGAGCTGCCGGCTACATTATTGTTCCAAAGATCCGTTCCCGTCCCTGTTCCCGTTCTACGCGCGCTCGCGCGCTCTTGACTCTCTTGCAAAATCGTTAATTTCCGTCACTTTGTTACCTGGCTCACTTGCAAAATCCCCCCCCCCTTACTTGCCGAATATTAATTAAAATTTTCCGCAGCCCTTACCGAACGCAGCTCCCCCGTGCTCTCTTCCTCTCTTCTGGGCCAACACCTCCACCGCCACCACCACCTCGACCGCCACCACCTCCACCACCTCGACCGCCACCACCTCCACCCACCTCCACCGCCACCCGATAAGGCAGATAACAATTTTCAGACTATTCAAACTCCTTGTGGACGAAAGGTCGAATCCAACGTGCCGTTGGAGCGTCACTTCCGTTACATCGAAGCCGAAAAAAAAAAGGAACACGCGGGCCTTTTAAATAAAGGAATTCCCGAAGGTCGTCGAGGAGGGGAGTTGGGGTAAGGGAGAACGTTTATACTGGCAGAGGGTGTAAGGGGGGGAGGGGGGCTGCGTATCTATTCATCCGGCGTCTGCCGCGCTGTTTGGAAAAGCCGATAAGACGGAATACACGGGACCTGAGTGATTTAGAAGCTGGTCTACGGGACCGGATAAATCACAGAATAACCCGAGACTAAATAACCGAATCGTTTGACTGGCCCTGGCCGTTGGCCCTCGGTTTTTACGGGGGCGGGGGCGGGTGTCGGGGACGGATTCAGTAGACGGTGTCAGCAAATGGAGGGGTATACGACTTTCCGAGCTCCCTCCGCTCTCCGCCATCCTACCCCCCTCCCTCCGACCCCCGCCCCACCCGGTGTCCTTGGAAGTCTTGAAGGAATCAATCCGTGAGCGGGGAGATTGACCTGCCGAGGGAAGAGCCGCCCGTCCGCCCGTCTGTTTATAGAGAACGAATGCCCGGGGTAAGGAGGTGGGCTGCGCGGCACGTAGAGTAACTGCCCCGAGGAACATTTGTAAGACGGAGCGATGAGTTGTGAGACGAGCACTTGATACTCTCTAGTGGCTCTAGAGGCTCTCCTCGGCTGGCTTGTTTACAATACGAGCACCAGCAGCACCAGCACCACCAGCACCACCAGCACCAGTAGCAGCAGCAGCCAGCACCAGTAGCAAAGACTCTACCGGCGACTCCCGCCAGCTATTAGGACGAGGAGGCCGAGGTTATTGGGGTTTTCTTCCGTTTACGAGAGCCAGACAGAGGCAGACAGATGATCCGCCGGTCGTTTATTATTACCGTAAATACCATCGGCCCATATCGGGGCTTCTGCTTCTTTTCGAGGCTTAACGACCGATCGGCTGACTCGGCTGACTCGGCTGACTCGGCCCAATGGTGGGTTGGGGGGCGGGGGCTCTGCCGCTCCGTGGAAGCCCGGCAACGCCGATCTTTCTATTTCGGCCGGGGTAAATTGGGTAGTAGCGATGACGGGTGGGCCGGGGGCGGGAGGGGGGGGACATAATACAAGCAATAATAGAAGCAGCGGAATCGGAACCTTTGGAGCACGCGCCGCTCGGCCATTCCGGTTCCGAGAAGCGACGGCCAAGGGCCACACCACCACCACCACCACCACCGCCTCTCCTCCACCCTCTCTCCACCTAGCAAGCGCACCGCCGCCTCCGCCTCCGCCGACGGCGTGTCGCGGCGATTTTCATCGCGACCATAAACCACTCGCTTCCGGGACGCGGCGTCCCCCGGGGAGCTCCATCTCGCTCCCACGCAAAGCAGCCGCCCGATTTCCACTAAACGGTATCCTGCGATTCGGTAGCTCGAGCCTCCAGTTGTAAATGTGGCGTTCGGACGGCGGGTGAACGCCGGCGAATGGTGGGCGGGGGGCAGGGGGGGGCGTACCGAAAAATCCGGCCCACTCGGCCGCTAATAAACTAAATACGGCATCGGAAATGAGCGCCGGTGGTATTATTTATACTCGCTCCACGACGGTGCTTTTTACGTCCACCCACACCCACACCCACAACCCACCCCCAATTCCCACGCCGCTGCCACCACCGCCGCCACCACCGCCGCCACCACCGCCACTCGTCGCCACCGCCACTCGTCGCCACTCGTCCTACTCTATACCCCCCCTCCCCCCCACCCCCCCCCCTCTCTTGGGCGCAGAGGACCGGGACTCTTTATCTGGCCGTGCAGCACAAGTGCTATACGCGCTCTCGGAGTTTATACAACGCAATAACGTTATTAGGTGGCTGGCATCCGGTATAAATTTTACCACTAGCAGCGTATCAAGTCCCCCCCGTCCCCTTTGCCGTCCCAGCGCAGGCCGAGCATCTACCGCCAGGAGCGCGTATCCCCCTCGCCGACGGCCCCCCATTCGTATACGCCGTTACGGTAATTCGTAATTCGCGATTCCGCAGAGCTCGACCTCCTACGGCGCTTTTAAATATTACGTCCCCATCCACCTCCATCACCCCATCACCCCATCACCCCCGCCCCAAACAAAACAAAAAAAGAAGGAAGAAAAATATTAATCGCCAGGCTCTTCCGTGGGCCATTAACTCGCATTTTCGCCTCCGTTCGCATCCTTAACAATGGACTGGGCAGGGCAGGGCAGGGCAGGGCAGGGGGGGCAGGATTTTTCCCCTCCCGTTCCAAAAAAACGAATGGGATAAAGAGAGATAAAGAGAGATAAAGAACGTAATAGGAGACAAGATACAAACGATGAAAACAGAACAAAACAAAACAAAACAAAACCGTGTTCATTGGCTAGGGATGACGTTGGGCCGATGATGAATTTGTTGCGGCTCGTAAAGGAGACGATAAAGTAATGAAGCCGTAAGAGTCCAAGGTCGGCCGGGCAGGCGGGCGCCCGGGTTAATTAATTCCTCATTATTGTCCTCCGTAAGGGTAATACGTGCTATACTCAATAATTTAGGACTCAATAATCGGGAACGGCCAGGGGCGTCCTCGTCTCTTTGTCCTCGCGTCCGCGAGTCGCGATGACCGAGAGATAATAACTAACTGTTGGAGGGGGAGGGCAGGGAGGTTAAAATACCTAAACGCTCGAGCATAGCGTAGGTAGCGGGATGCTGCATGGATATGGTCGGCCCTATGGATATCCACGGGACGGTCAGCCGCGCTGGTTTTGACGATGATTAATGGCCAATCAGCGCAGCCCCATCGATTTACCGTCCTTTCGATGCGCGCGATAGAGAGAGACGAGAGAGAGAGAGAGAGAGAGAGAGAGAGAGAGAGAGAGCGATTAAGCTTAAGAGTAAACGGAGCTCGTTGATGGTCGGACGTTACGCTATTTACAAACGGCTTCCTCGTTCGGACTTTGAGATCCGAGCGGGGTTATTGGGGTTATTGGGTAGTACCGAGTACCGAGTACCGAGTACCGAGTACTTCATTCAATTACGAGGCGGTTCCTGTCGATCGCATCGCACCCGCAGCACGCGGCTTCGATTCCTCATTGCAATAAGGGCGTCGTATCGCGTGACAACGGGGGCATTCATCCTCTCAGAGGCTCGTATAATGCGCCACTTGACAGTCGCTCTGCCGCGATTCATCTTAATTCGCTGGAGCCCGATAAGTCATAGGCTTTATTCCGGGAAGCCGAGCTCCGCGAGACTCGAAAACTCGAGCTCCGCAAATGTACCGAATTCACTTGTTCCCGGGACAATCGTCGAGACCCGTACAATGTACAATGTACATATACGTGTATATATATATATATATATCACCTCCCCCGCACCCAACCCGCCACCGATCCCGATTCCTCTCTCTCCCCGCCCCCGCCTATGGGCGCGTATCCGTGCAGAAGGGGAATACGGAATAATGAAACGAGCGGAATCAATCGAGAGTTATTGGGGTGAGAGGGAATGAAAGCGGATAATAAGCCGTGAACGATTTATCGGGAAAAGTGACGAATCCGTGGCAACGTTGGCTGCGTGTATGGGATGAGATGAACGAGCGCCGGAGCAATTGAGCGTCCTCTTTAGAGGATAATTTTACGGCCGACAATAATGCCGGAGCCACGAGAGCGCAAAGCATCGGCGAAAGAGGCGACGAGTCCGTGTCCGTGTCCGTGTCCGTGTCCGTGGCGTTGGGTCGGAGACGGGTACGTTGGCGTGGAGGTGGAGCGGGGGAGGGGGGTCGGATATTATTGGAAAAGCGGTTGGAATCGCGGGACGGACGTCATAGTCGAAGTGATACGGATACGATTGAGGGAGCGATAGAGCGATGAGTGAGTCGGGCCATGCAGAGGGACAGGGGAGACGGATGGATAGATGGATGATGGATGGATGGATGGATGGATGGATGGTTGAATGAATATCGCCATCGGGGCAGGGCTTCATTATGTCCGCGGCTTCAATGCATCAACTCGCGCAGCCGTTTGACGGCTTATAAGGTAAATTTTAATGAACCGGTGCGTACTCGACTCGATTCTCGCGACTCTCGACTACTCTGAGCGGTAAATACGTCATTAGTCACGATGATGCGACGTCGCGCTTCGACGTCTGACGTCCTCCCTCCCCCCGAAAAAAAAAAAAATACAACCCCTCGTTTTTCCTGCCCTCCTCCTGCCCTCCTCCTGCCTCCTCCTGCCCTCCTCTCTCCTCCTACCTCCCCCTCACCCATCCCATCGCGACCCCCCCCCCGTCCGCCCCGAGCTCTATTTCCCGCACGACGTCTCTTTATCCCCCCGGTCTTTATTAAACCAGCCGGTGAATTGAACGCGTATCATTTATAGGGACGGGGAGGGTCGGGCGGGTTGGCGGGGTAGCCTAGCTCCGAAGCGACGGCGCTCATCGTCGCGGATGAATTAACGACGCAATCGAGTGCGAGGCGAATCGCGAATGCGCATTGTACGTAAGGAGACGGGGCCGGGCGGCGCGCGGGGGTCGGCGCCAAAGGGAAGGGAAAATAAAGGGAAAAAAATATAAAAATATAAAAAAAAAGAAGAAAATATATAAAGAGTAAAAAAAAGAAGAAAAAAGAAGAAAAAAGAAGAAAATCAAAGGCCGCGGCTTCTTATTTCCCCTCCCGCGCTCGCCATTCGTTACCGGGATTGACGAAGGGGGTGCGCCCGCTCTCTCCCCCCTCACCACGTCATCGCGTCATCACCGCCCCACCTTATCCGACCAGCGATCGCTCGAGGCGGTGTATTAATTTTCTTCTGCTTCTCTTTTCTTTTTTTTTTCTTTTCTTTTCTTTTTCTATATATATATATATAAAACTGTACGGGTTGGGCGGAGGCGACAATGTCGGCACAATTCGAAAGAATAAATGCCGAGCTGAAGCGGTGGCGAACGTCATCTCGCGTACGAATCCACCGCTGCCTTCAATCCTTCCAGACCTCCCGAACCCCCGTAGTACTAAGCACCTGCAGCACAGGAGCGCGCGGTAGAATCTTTTTTAGCCCTCAATGGAAATCGAATGGGAATCGGTTAAGAGAGGTGAAGGAAGGAAGGACAAAGTCAGTGGCCGGTAGGAGGCTTTAGTCTCGGGGTAATGGATCATTGCATTGCACGGACGGATCGACTTGATGTTGGCCAGGCTTATTATCCGATACAGCTGATAACGTACCACAAATAAAACTTTATAATAATAATTACTCATCGGGACTTATGGAACGTGGCCTCGGCCGTACAATACCGTACAGCCATAGAAATAGAACGAGCCATAGCGTTAGCGAGCGAATGTTATAGGGAGTCGGTGCGGTGCCGCGTCGTCGTGCGATTCGTCCGGACGAATGTAACAATCACTAGGGCTTTGTATTATTCGTTACGAGGGCTTAATAATGCAGCCAGGACGACACTGGCCGCTCAATAAGCCCTTCTTTTATGGCTGAATAATTAGTAGTTTTCTGGCGACAAAGACTATATACCGACAGAGGTCGGTTGCCCATGATTTACATAGGGTCGAAATAGAGGTAAATCGTCGCGGGAAGGTAAAATAAATCCCGGTCGCCGAGCCACGAATCGGCCTTGTCAGCGGGTTAAAAACTGTCGGCTACAGGATCATCGGACTCGCCGGAGAAGGACGTCGGGATGCGTGTCGAGGAGGAGGTGACGCCGAGGTGGAGGTGACGCCGAGGTAGCCATGGAGGCATTGGGGGGTACTTTGCGCGTATCCGTAACGGGTCTCTGAAGGAGTCGATAGGAGGAATGGATAGGGCGGGGGGGGGTGGAGGGCTCGGGGTCGAGTAGCGCGTAAAAAGCCGCGGGGGGCCGTCGACATTGGCGAGAAAGAATAGAGAGGGCCAATTATAGCGGTCAGGCTGAATTATTACGAATGGGATTTTGTCGGATAGTGCGGCTCTCGAGGCTCTCCGGGGCCACTCGCTAATGATAATCGGCCATCTATGCAGCCGGCTCGGGGTACCCGGGCGTCACAAGCATCGGCAGCGGGAGCAGCAGCAGCAGCAGCAGCATTAGCAGCAGCAGCAGCGGCAGCAGCAAGAGCATCAGCGGGAGCTACAGGGACGGGAGAAGAGGCCGATCCGTCATGGGCCAACGACGACTCGATGTTTTCACCGGAAATCCAATGGACTCGTCGCGGCGAATTTTCATCAGCGCGCACTCGACGAATAAATCAAAAGTCCGTGGCCCCGCGCTTCTCGTTCTATCGCACGGCTTACGGCATATTTATGGCGCGCCATTCAATGAAAACGCCGTATTCCCGGTCGCGTAATAGTCAATATTTCCATCAGAAGCATAAACGCCCGACGAGTCACGCCCACGCTGCTTTATGCGATTTCTCGGCTTGCCGAGGTCGGTGGGTGGGTGGGTGGTGGGGCGGGAGGAGGAGGAGCAGGAGGAGGAGGACCTCGAGTCACGCGATGGGATGAGAAGGAGGCATTGGAGCTCTGTTGGGATGTGGGAGGGGGGGGCACGAGGTGGACGGTGGAGGAGGGGGTGAGCCCACTTGGGTATTTACCAGTCGTTGCTATTTATTTGCGCGTAACATCGGTTGATGGAGGCAGACTCGAGTGTCGCCGCGAGGATAATTTGCATTATAAGTGGCCATTCGGCCACCCCCGCCCCCGCCCACCCAACGCGCGACCGCCGAGCACTGGGAGGCCGATGTTATTCGTATTTTCGAGTCCGGCCGATAATCCCCCGATACTTTTCGCCTCCGATATTTTCCCGAGCAAAACGCCCCCATCAATTAACCGACACCATCCGCTCTCTGTTCTGTCATTCATTCCTCTTTATTTATTTTTCCGGTTTCTATCTTTTTATTTTCTTCATTTTATTTCTTCATTTTTTTTGTTTTTGTTTTTTTGTTTGTTTTTATTATCGCGCTACGCAATATCCTTCGCATCTAATGGCCACTAAAGCTCTTTTATCATCGTTTGCAAAAAGAAAAAAAAAGAAAAGAAAGAGGAAAAAAAAAGGAGAAGAAGAAGGAAAGCTCCCATTTTACAAGCATCTAATTGGATTTTACTTATTCAATGGCATTTATAGAGCGTTATAAAGCCGGGATATTGGTCGGGGATATCGGTCGGGTAATTGGCCGGGAAAATTTTATTATTGGAATGGGGGTAAATCGATGCCCAATAACCCCAATAACCCCAATAACCCCGATACGCCTGACGCGGCTCATCCAGTCAACGGGTATTAAAAAAAAAAAAAAAAAAAGAAGGTTAACGATGCTCCTACTCATGAGGCAAGGTAGTTTTTGAGGGGGAGGGGGAGGCCAACGAACGAGCTGAGATAATGCAATAGAATGACATTATTAGCCGGGCAAAGAGGCTGGATGATTCATTTTAGCCAGGATTCATTGGTATCCGAGTAAATTGACTCGGGACGGGGTTTAGCCTATATCGGTCTTTATCTCTCTCTCTCCCCACCCCTAGCCCCCCTACACGCGGAGGGGAGGAGGGGACGGGGAATGCTGTTGTTAAAGGAGAATATTTCAATGACGGAGATCACGTTCTCGGTACTATCAGTAAATGACGGGGCAATCCGTGCCAGGGAAAGTCCCGAGCTACGAGAACGGGGCCGGACCCTCGACAACGCTCCTCAAGCCTTGGCGCGAACGCGCTAATACGTCGATGAGAGGGGGAAGGGCTTGGTTAGCCGAGGGCGAGGGCAGGTGGGGCGGCGACCTTTGATGGGGCCCCCCCTTGATGGCCGAGCCAACGGTTTATTCGCGGAATTTACATTAAAAATTAAGTTGTCTTTCACGCAGAGGAAATGATATTTCACTGCTTCGAGTGGGCTCCGGGTTGGGTAGGGGGTAGGGAGGGGGGTAGGTTAATTATAGATTTTCGAGGCGAAATCACTAGCTCCTCTCCGGGCAGGTAAGTAAGTCGGGCTGGCGAGGATTTATGTAGCCCCGTTATTTATGCGCGGGGCAATAATTAGAACGGAAGGTGATGCATTGGCTGCGCTGGGGTGACCGCGAGACGCCGGTACCGCCGAGCCGCCGATCATTTTTCACTGGATCGATCGGTCGAAGGATCGTCGTCGTCGTCGTCGTCGTCGTAGTCGTAGTCGTAGTCGTAGTCGTAGTCGGGAGTCCCGGAGCCGCCACTGCCGGCAAGATATCCCGGATCATCGCCGTCCGGATGATTACCCTCGCGTGAGGCATGATTAGCTGGAGCTCTCCCCCCACCCCCGTAAGCACCGAAATAATTAGTGGATCGCTCCGATAGCCACGCAGCGTACTCTAGCCGCTGGGTTCGATGCGCAGGCAGGGGCCAGGTAAGTCGTTGAGCGGCTCCCCGGCAGCCCGCGTCACCGAGCCTCGCCTAACCGCGGCGATCGGCGTGACGTGCCTCCCCCCGCCCCCCTCGACTCACCTCGAACGCCAATAATTAAGGATGCCGACTCCGACTGGGTACTCCGGCCTGGAAATTCAAAATACGACTCCTTTTTTTTTCTTGATTCCGGTGGCTCTCCCCAATAACCCTCCCCCTCCATCTATCAATTGTCATTGCTTTTTTCCTGCGTGCTTGTCCTTGCCCCGGCAATTGGGCCGAATTAACCCGGGCGAAACGGCTCGAAATCCAAAGGGAGACGTTACGCGGTGGTCGTGTGCGGCAAGCAGTAAAGAGCTCGCCGGCGGAAACTCCCCGTATTACGCGAGATTGTACGATAAAGCCGCACGGAATATTAGGTAATTGGGATACTCTGGACGTCGGTCGTTGGACGTTGGACGGGTGGGGTGTAGCGGGGGTGTAGCGGGGCAGGGGAGGGAGGAGGAGGAGGAGTAGTAGTAGTAGGGTCGCATTGATATTTTAATCGAAAAATTGAGTAGCCAATCTCGTCGTTGGGCCATTATTAGAGGTTTTACGCGCGACGGGCTCCGCGTACTTACGCCTCCTCCATCATCATCATCATCATCATCATCGCAAATGCTTTTTAATAACTCGTCGGCAGTATCAAGCCGTTTCGCTGGCGTTTATACTTGGTAAGAAGGAAAGGCAAGTCCCACGGCGGATACCAAGCCGTGGGCCATTTAACTTATTAACACACTTGCCTCCCCCGTATCCGCGCCTCGTCTAGGCCGTGCCGCTCGAGAGGGGCTCGCACTGAACCGAGGCTGGTGGACGGAGGGAGCGGGAGGTCGGTCGGTCGGTCGGTCGGTCGGTCGATGGACGCGGGGCGCTCGACGAGGCACTGGTTATCGAGAGCCCGCCGAGTCTCGTGGCGCAGTGCCGGGTGGAGTCTGCCGGGTAGGGGGTGGGGAGGTCAGCGGCCGTAGGCAGCTGCACCCGGAGAGACTTTATTGAATTAACGGCTGCGGGAGCGGGACTTTTGCCGCGTAGAAGGGGAATAAAGTGCGGCGCCCTCCCTTATCCCGTGGAATTCGTCCGAAAGAAGAAGAAGAAGAAGAAGAAGAAGAAGAAGAGAGAGAGGGAAAAAGCCAAAGATCGAGCGCTCGATCGTTATCTCCTCTCGAATATTATATTCGGCCTATGAGCCAAGGCATGTGCCGAGGACCATTTTTCGATTAATCGCGAATCCTTGGCCGTGGAGGACCCGCGAGCGAGTCCGCCGTCAATTGGGTTGGGAGAGAGAGAGAGAGAGAGTCGTTGGGAGGAATAAGGAAGAAGGATAAGTCCCGCTCGGGATCCTGCGATTCGTTAAAGCCTTCGCGACACTTGACCTTGAGCCTACCGCGCAAGCCATTGTTTCGCAAAGTGCATTTGACCGGCCCAGCGGAACGAGCCTCAGCTCCCGGGGATAACGTCACGTGACCCGTCCTTCCTTATTATTATTATTATTATTATCCTTATTATTATTATTACTATTCTTCTTCTTCTGCTTGCTATTGTTCGACGGCCAGATATTAACTGATATTAAGATGATATGACGGTGGGTCGGTGAGTCGGTGGGGTGGGGGAGTGAAGAGCGCAAGCAAAGCTTATCGTTTGGCCTATTAATTTACTCTTTCCATTTCACCTTTAACTGATTGCATTATTCCGAAAGGAAGTCTGGGTGGCTTCGGCCGCGTAGTCGGAACAAGTATCGGAAATCTCATACGTTGCGGCCGCGAGGTCATAATCACCATGAATATCTTATAAGAAGTTGTAAAAGTCGTCGAGCATGCATGAGGGAGTGAGCGAGAGAGAGAGAGAGGGGCGAGAGGTGAGGCGGGGCGACACGGGGGGGACGGGGGACTCATACGCGCATAGGGGCGCGCTCCGACTTAATTCATTTAATAAAAACCTTTTCTTTCACTCTTTCTCTCTTTCTTTTTTATTTTTTCTATATATTTTTATTTTTTTTTTTTATTTTTTATTTATCAGTCGTTGGCTTTGGAAGGGCCGGATCCGGATCTCCTCGTGCATGCTTTTTACTACGAAGGCCAAACGGAGCATCCAAGTCGTCTTTGTATTATTACGCAGTACAGTAGGGCCACGGGCGGAGTGTGTGTGGGGTGGAGGGGGGGTAAAGGCGAAGGTTCGCGAGTGTCCGTGAGGACGAGTCGTTTATTCAGCCTACGGACATTCGAGTCCGTGTTGCGCTCATCCTCGTACAGACATTGTCTCCTCACGAGAGCACGAGAGAGAGAGACGACCACGACGACGAGGAGGAGGACGAGGACTCGGAGGAAAGATTGGAGAGAATACGGGGGTAGGGGGAGGGGAGGGGTGGGTAATACGGCCATAAGAGCGCACCAATGCGCAAATAATGACAGTCGGTCGAATAAAGCAGCCTCGGGTAGAACTTAATTACCGCGGACCCTTTTTCTTTATGCGCACGCGATTTTACTCATCAGTCCGGAAAATGCAGGCGCTCGTCCTGGCGGTTCGTTGGCTCTGCCGCGCCTTGGCCAGCGACCACCTCCCGGACTCTCCTCTCGTCCCTGCCGATGAGAACCGATGAGAACCGATGAGAACCGATGAGAACCGCGCTCACCGAACTACTCTTTCACCGCAATGCCCCGAAATCGAATGGCCCGAGCCACCGGCATTAAAAGGCCTCCCTGACAGGGTCACTATACAATAACCCCGTTCCCGTTGCAATATATAATATATATATATACATTAATCGCAATGACAATAATGGAAATAACAAGAAAGTCGGTGGGAATTTTCACGCGGACTAATAATTTTACCTTACAGAGCTCACGTTATTATTATTCATCGGGCAAATTAAAATTTTCTAAAGCTTAATAACTTCGACAAAACATTTCATAGTACTTTTCCATTTTATAATAACACAGATTATAATAATGATAATATTATTATTATTAGTCTCCGGTAAAAAAGTCTTCGGAAGTTTTATTGTCTACGTTTTGCCGTCGTACCTCTCGGCTGGAGTAAATGAGAAAGTAAAGAAAAAGAAGAAAAACAAGAAAAACAAACCCGCAAAAGAAAGTTACAACACGAAAATATTTTTGTCAGAGAAGGGATAATATATTTTTTATTACATATTTAACATTGGGTGGTAATACGTGAAAGTGGTGTGTAGGTGTCGCGCGAGCGTCAATGTCGATAATGCGGGTAATAAGTACAAGGCTGACAATGTGGTAAGAGTAATCGTACGAGGTGGAGTGGGTGGAGGTGGTGGAGGTGGAAGAATGCCGAATTATCGTTGGTATGGTTCGGGGAAGAGGTGGCCCGGGGGACGGGGCAAGCGAGGGGGCAAACGAGCGTTAAAGGTGCTTAAAAGGAGGCAGTTGTCGGGGAAGATCCGAGAGGACGTTCGTTTACCTGATAATTTGTCGGATCGCGCGAGAATAGCTTCCCAAAGCCGGCGGAGCGGAGGGGCGCCGCTCTGGAATCCGGTAACGACGGATAAAAACTGCATCTCGCGCGGGGTAACGGGCCGGTGGGGGGGGGGGGAGGCCCGGCCACGCTACTCTCGGCTTCCCAAGAATTCTTTCTAATAATAGCAAAGATACGGGCGTTTGTCGGCATCGCGAGGATCTACGGCTCGCGGAACCGCGCTTTCATTCACCCCGGAATTTCAGGTCAATTGCTAAATTGATCGGCAATTATCGTTCCGCGAATATCGGAAGCATCCGTCGTCTCCTCACGTCTCCTCACGTCTCCTCACGTCTCGTCTCGTCTATAGCGAGCGATCCAGGGGCTTCGTTGGACGTTGGATCGCGAAGCTGAAAGCCCCCGGCAGCCGCCGATCATCGGCTTACGAGGATCCGTCAATCCGGTAAGGGACGGGACCCAATAACCGACGGGACGCTCGCACTCCCCTTCCCTTCCCTTTCCCTGTGCGGCTACTTCTTGTCGCTCCCCACCCGCGACGCAGAGCCAACGCTCGTCTCGTTTTTACGGCTCGACCGGACCCGACTCTCTCTCCCAGTCTCCCAGTCTCCCAGTCTCCCAGTCTCTCAATATAATTAACTCGTTCGTAGTCGGCCCAACTTTTTCCGCTCGCTACCACCTCGCCGGCCTCGTTATTTACGAGAAAATTGGAAAAGTCTTTTTTACGCCCCTTAAGCTAATTGCTAAATGCTTAATTGCATCGTGATTTTCCGTTTAATGTAATAATGAAGGAGGCTCGGGACTCGGCATCTCTCCCGCTACGCTTCGGATGATCATCCGCGTCATCGGCGAGCAAGTGAATCGTGACGAATATTACGAGACGATCGACAAGTTCTCGTAAACTCGGTCAGAGTTTATACGAGTGACGGGGTCGGCTGACGGACGGTAAACGCGTCTCGATGGGATCTCCGGCGTATTAGACCGCCAATTTTGAAGGAAAAGCATTGGGCAAACGTATAATCAATGCTAACCGGCGCATGGGTGGGGTGAGATGGGGGTGAGATGGGTGGGGTGAGATGGGGGCGAGCGCTAGAGAATACGCGGGGTGAGGGGGTGTATTTATTCGGGTTGTATCGAGTCGGTGTATCCCCGGCGTATCTCACCAGAAAGCATCCGCAGAGATGATACGGAGGGGTTGGGTTGGGTTGGGGGGGAAGGGGGTGGGTGACTCTAGGCCCAGCCGGGAGCAAATTAGAGGGTGTTTCGAATGAGAAGGGTGTCGGTTCTAGAACGTTACTGCGGTGGGGATAGAAAATGTGGGATGAACAAATGAAATGAAATGAAATGTTCTTGCTGCTGCCGCGAGAGTGCGGGTAGACGAAGGAAGTCGGAGATAATGCTCCAGGACGAGGAGGGACCCTACGGCGAAGAGGACGAGAACGAGAACGAGAACGAGGTGGAGGAGGAGGAAGTGGAGGAGGAGGAGGAGGAGGAGAGGGAGGAGAGGGAGGAGAGACGCGGATAGAAAGACAGATTGTTTGTCGTTACGGGCTCCTTCCCCATCCGCATCAGCCGTCCCCCGCCGCCCCGTTGCCCCTCAGACCCCCAGGACCGTGGCATCAGTTTGCCAACCGGTTGAAGTTGCCGTAAGACTGCTTATTTGCCTAATTGCGCGGAGCTCGCGATAAATTTCGACAGATCGACGCGACGACTTGGAATTTTCTCTGCGCTCCCTCTACTTCGGTTAGGCTCTTGAATTTCTCCCGACTCGATTCTCCTCGTCCTAACCGAATTCAATACGGCTGCTGCTGCCGCTGCTGCTCCTGCCGCTGCTGCTGCTGCTGCTGCTGCTGCTGTCACTACTCCACCTCCTCGTCCTCCCCCCCGTCCCCGTCCTCGTCACCCACCTCCTTCCACTGCACCGTGTCGGTACTTATTAAAAATCTTATCGTCGACTCTGTGCAGCGAGAACAAATGTTGAGGACGGCGAGGGAGGGGGGGCAGGAGGTCTCGGTTACGCTTTAAAACGAATTTCTCTCAGTTTTATGATTGAAAGCTCGCTTTTATATCCTCTTCGACTGTGCGGCGTTCGGCTCGCTTTGTTTCTTACTTGCTCTTTACTCGTTTGAGGAAGGAAGGTCCGTTCCGAGAACGGCCACCGTGATGCGGTGGAGGGTCGGTGGGTCGGTGGGTCGGGGGGTCGGGGGGTCGGGGGTAGAGGGAGGGAGTCGACCGGGCGAGGTCGCCCCCGAGTCGATAAAACGAAGCGAACGCTTCGTCTTCTTGGCCGCTGGCGTTTATGAATTATCGAGGAAGGAGGTCGCGGCCGAGATCCGTCTCTGGATCCGTCACCGGCCGTATCATTTTGACAGGATTCGGCGAGATCGGATTTAGCTTGGAAAGCCATGGAAGTCGTGCGAATCCCGATGGGATCGGAGCCGCGAGCGCCTCCGATGTCTACCAATTGATAAGAACGGCCCGTTAGGCGCCTCAAGCACCTTAGAAGAAATTGGTGGCTTTTTACCGGTGATTCCGTGTGTGTGTCCCCTCCCCTCCCCCCGCCACTCCCGACCCCTTTAGCCCAATCCCCGGGCGACCAAAAAATCCCCGTCCCACCTTACGTTCCCGCCGTATCCTTATCTGCCTCGACGCAAGTCGTAGCACAACGCCTGCTCCTCCTCCTTTACTTACGTTATTATTACGTATCCTGGGCTTATTGGGGGTTATTGGGGGTTATTGGGGGTTATTGGGGGTTATTGGGCGTTGGCCTTACTACTCCGTACGTGCAATGTACATCGGCCAAAGGGATCGACTTTCCCCGGGAACGCGCTGCATTACCTCGGCGTTATAATATTATCACTATTCGCGATAAGTTCGCGGTTGGCTGGGAGGGTTTGGACGGGGGAGGGGGAGTAGTGGCGAGGGGGCACGGCTTCGTAAAATTTCCGTGTTGGAGGACGGTCTCGTCTCCGCTCGGTTGCCAGCTCCACGGCCAGTCCCGGGCGGTGGGGCGACGGAGGAAGAGTTATACCGGAACGCGTGCACGTCCATCTGGACCTTTATTTTGTATTTCCCGGCCCGTCTTACAAAGAATCCCCTCGATCCCCGTGGCCCCCCCTCCACCCTCCACCGCTCCCCGCCACCGCTACCGCCGCCGCCGCCACCGCCGCCGCCGCAGCCGCCGTCGGTTTATGTACACACAACGGGGAAGATAGGAGATCTCGGGAGCCCGGATAATACGAGTAACGATTCGAATTTAACGATCCGTAATCGTTGACCCTAAAATTCTGTAAAAATAGGGTGGAAATACTTTTAACCTCTATACGTGCCGTAGTATTCAAATATTGTCTCTCTTTTTATGCCCCTCCGCCCGACCTCCGCCCGACCTCCGCCCGACCCCCGCACATCCCAAAGATAATAAAGCACGAATACGGCGGTTACGTAATTTAAGGAACAGCCAATTATTTACATTTCGCGTCGAAATATTAAAGTCCCAGCTTTTTGTTATTGCCTCCTTTCCTTTGCCCAAAGAAAAATTCTAATTAATTTGTAGACTCTTTTTTTCCCGATGGGGGTGGGGGGGCGTGGGGGCAACGAACGAGAGAGAGAGAGAGAGAGAGCAGAGAGAAAAAACACTGGAGCCCTCTTATATTATCCGTTTATGCATGTTTATAATTTAGCGCGTAGCCGGGGGAGGTGGGGTTATTGCCATTATGATTATCGCCATTATGATTATACGTTGTGACGATTGTCGCTGGCGACGACGGGGAAGGCGCTTCTCGTGCTTGCCGCCAATGCCATAATCGTCGTCGTCGTCGTTGTTTTCTTTTCTTTTTTTTTTGTAAATGCTGGCGTAATTGTTCAAAAAAAAAAAAAAAAAAAAAAAATATGTAATGGACATTACGAATAACGGGGCCGGGCACTTGCGACGCAGCATTGCGATAAATCTGCAATGACGTTAAAGTGCAATTAATTAATAAATTAATAATCGGCCGCCGTTGCGTAGTGGGAGGGCTCGACAAAAGGATCCTACCCTCTACGGAGACGTAGGGACGGCCTGACGATCGATTGTTTATTCGGAGCTGTAACGTGTACGGGGGTAAAGGGGCCTAACGAGCTGTTTATAAAGTAGAAAATAGTTTCGAGGGCATTGTCAAATATCTGGGAATGCGTAAGGAAGTAGGTTCGGATAAAAAAGTAGCGGTTACAGGCTAAGGCTGATATATCGCTTATAAACATCCTGGGCGGATGGGCCAACGGTGGGACGGTGGGGGGGGGGGGGGACCTCTGCGGAAGTTTACGCGTAACGAGATATACAGAGGCGCGCGCGTACGCGTGTACGTACGTATATATACGTACATATATATATATATATAAATATGTGTAGAGAGAGAGGGAGAGAGAGAGAGAGAGAGAGATGAGCCACGTGGAGGAGTTGAGTGGCTATTGAGATGCTAGTAGAATCTGAAAATGAAAAGCACCCTTGCTCTCAGCCCTGAGAAAAGACACAGTGAGGGGGGGGGGAGAGTAGGGGCGGGACGACGGGAGTCGTAGAAAGCAAACGAACGGATATTGGAGGCAATGAGGCGAGGTACTTTTAACAAGGCGATCCCCCGGCCCCCGCCCCCCATCCCTCCGGCTCCTTCGGCTCCTTCGGCCTCAGAGACCAAGCCCGCTGGCTCGAGCGGCCCCCTTTCCCGTCCTCGGGGGCGAGGAAGCCGCGGTCACAAGAGCCGCGCCCGGGATAAACCGGCGTAATAAGTTGATAATTCGGGAGCCCCGGGGGCTGCTCGTTATCGGCGCGCGAATTATCCCGAGAGGAAGAGCCATTGATCCGAATCGGCTAATGAGCCGCGATGGAGAGTAAGTAGTCCGGGGTGGAGGGCGGAGGTGGAGGTGGCGGAGGTGGAGGCGGAGGTGGAGGCGGAGGTGGAGGCGGCCACTGGTAGGGGAAGGGCTCTCGCTGTGGTTCGAATCGATCGGGACGACGGGCGGCTGAGGAGAAGGGCAAGGAAGGGCAGGTGAAGGGCGGGGGGTGGGGCAGGGAAGGACGGTATCCGTTGTAATCCGGAAACAATGACGGCTGGGGCAGATCCGCTGGAGGAGGCCCGAGCAAAAAAAAGTCCGGGGCAATGGGAGCGAGCGTTATTAACGCGCGGGCTCCGATGCCGCGATTCGGTCCGCGATTTCGCCGGTAATAATGACGTCGCTCGCGGAATTGCGTAAAGCCCGAATATGCAATAGAGTCGCGGGGTCGGCGGGACGTCGGCAGGATTGGACGGGCGACGTATCCCATCCCGTACGTGGATCGCGAGAACGCGAGGCTTGCATTCGCCGACAGCGAGTACCCGCACCACGTTATTTGGGGTTATTTGGGGTTATTGGGGTTGGGGTTGCGGGAGGAGGGGCAGGTAGGTTCGTCGTCGACGACGACGACAACGAGTTGGCCCAGGTGGTGGTGGTGGTGGTCGGGTAGCGGCTCCGTGAGGGTGAGGCGCACCGAGTATTGCTCGAGACGCCACCGAACCATTGAATCGCATTAGGTATTATTGCTTATTGTTCGGCTGCTCTCGCTCAGCTCTTCCCCGGGAGCACCGAACTTTCCTCCTACCGCTAATTCTTCCGGATATTTACGCGACGAAGCTGTCGGCGCCTACCTACCTCCCGCCCGCCCGCCCGCCCGCCCGCCTACCCCTCACCGCTCGCCCGTCCCGAGGCTTTTTACCGGAGGCCAAGGGATCCGGACTGATTAAGGTTGCGCGAGCACGGTAGCGAAATGCTCTATTGTGCTTATCGGTGGAGGGAGGGAGGGGGGTAAGGTGGGTGGGTGAGGATCCCCTCGTCCTCTTTGCGCCCCGACCCACCGCAAGGGACGCTTTATCGAGCCAGCCCATACACCCCCCCCCCCGCTCGCCCGCCACCGCTATCGCGGTCCTTTTTTCCGGACCCTCTCCAGCCGTGAGGTGAATCAAAGCGGGTAAAGCTCGGCTTCTGGGGGGGGGGGCGCGGGGGATGCATATCGCCGAAAGAAGAGGAGAACCGTCGGGCGGCGGTTGAATTTCTGAAGGAACTGGAGAAATGTCATCGGTCTAACTCGGAGGGTAAATGACACGAGAAATATAATCTATGCCACCCTCGTCGACGACTACGACGACGACGACGACGACTACGACGACGACGACGACGACGACGACGACGACCGCCCGGCCGCATCCTAACTTCTTACCCGTTCGTCTCGCCCTGCTCCTCCCTTCACTCCCCACCCCACCCCACCGCAGTTTATATCACTACGTCCTATATAACTCGACCTCCTCCTTCTTCTCCTCTCTTTCTCCCCCTCACCCCCCCCCGGCCCGGCCCCGTCATCCGAACGGCGCGCGTTTACGCACAGGCTCGTCCACCCTCCACCCCCAAACTCCCCGCCACCGACAAAAGTGTACTTATGTCCCCGGCAACCCCGTGCTCGCAGCGAGCTCATCATCTCCGTCAATGCCAAAGCTCAAAGTCAAAAGTGGAGAAAGGGCGTCGTCGCGAGAGCTTTGTCGCTTTCTAATTGTGCGTAACTGTACGACAATAGTTGGCTCGGATTGGCGAAATTAATGAAAGCTCGAGCTCTAGGCGAGGCGCGTAAGAGGCAGAGGCAGAGGTTGAGGCAGAGGTTGAGGCAGAGGCTCCTTAAGGAAATCGGAGCCCTTGGAGAATCGACTAATCGTGACAAATACTGATCCGGGATTGCCGAATTATAAACTAATGTTTCGCCCGCTGCAAAGCTAAACTTTCCCTCGACAGCCCCCCGCCTGCCTCCGCCCACCCCTCACTCCACTCTCTCTCTCTCTCTCTCGATCTCTCTCTGTCTCTGTCTCTGTCTCTCTACTGCCGCGTGTATGGCCGAATCCTCAAATGTTTCAAAGATTCCCCAAGAGCTCGGCTCTCTTCTTTGCTTCCTCTTGCCTTTGCATCTGCCGATCCCCCCCCCCACATCCCGCTCTCCGACCCCTTCTTCTTCCGCTTCTTCCGATTCTTCGGCACTACCCCCCTACCGCCCCGCCCCGCCCCTCGCCAACAACTCCCACACCCATTCGTTCGATAATTAAATTAATAACCAAACTGCCGGAGGAATAAAATTACTCAAAACTTATCTAGCTACACCGAGCCCCTCCCCCGCCGCCATTCCGACATCCGGCTCCTGACATTTCCATTTGCCATCGATTTTTCGCTGGATTAAAGGAAATAAACTTTGCAATTGCAATCGCATCAACTCTCGTTAGAGTAAGTACGGGAAAATCGAGTCTAGATTAAAATTGATACTTACTCCCTTCTTCTTCCTCTTCTTCTTCTTCTTCCTCTTCTTCTCTCCTCTTCTTCTTCTTCTTTCTTCTTTCTCCTCCTCCTCGCTCCCTTCCCTCGCCATTATTCCGCGATTATTTACAATACATATATATAGACATAAGTTTTTTTTTCTATTTTTCTACGGCTGGGCTTACCTTTCGTCGAGGGGGGACGGGCAAGGAGGAGGGAGAGGGTGCGGGAGGGCGCGGATTTTCTCGGCATCGTACGATGAGAGCAGCTTGACTTCGGTAATGGTCCCTCCTTTATATTTATTATTTTCCGGAAAAGCTTCGGCTCTTATTGCACGGAATCGGCGGTGGTGAGCGGGGGGGGCGGGGCGGGGCAGGGCTGATGGCCCCCGTTGGGGTCGAGGAACCCCGATGGCAAGGTCGCAGAGCATGTGGCCTCGGCGGGATGGCGAAAATGGCGAAAATGGCGAAAATGGCGAAAATGGCGAAAATGGGGAAAATGCCGAGTGAGGAGCTAAAATTGGATGATATTTCCCCGCGACGATCAAATCTTATTGGCCAATTGAAAGTGAAAAGTTCGCGGTAGCGCTTTTCCCGGAGATATCACCGGATATCGTGGCCGTGGCCGAGGCCGAGGCCGAGGCCGAGGAAGCCCTCGGCCCGGAGTACTGCCGCGGTACTGCCGCGGTACTGCCGCGGTATTGCCGCGGTATTGCCGCTCTCGATAACGAGTTTTCCAAATTTACAGCCGCGAAAGGCGCTCCGGGAAATTCTCCTCCTCCCGAGGCCGCCCACCTTCGTGCGCACAATGGCTTATTTGGCGAACAAAGCAGTGCCTCGTCGCACCCTCCCACCCACCTCACCCACCCCAATAACCCCGTCTCTCAACGAACGTATCCGCGCGCTCGGGCTCGGGCGGCCGATGCAGCTCGGATCGCGTAATGCCAAAAAAAAAAAAAAAAGAAGTAGAAGAGAATGAAGAAGAAGAAGAAGAAGAAGAAGAATGAGAAAAAAGTCCGTAGCTGCGGCTGCTGATTGCCCCCCCGCCAACTTGTTCTTTACTTTTCCACTTTTGCTCCGGCGGCTTTTCACCGCGCCCCACCCCCCACATCACTTCCTATCAGCATCCGCAAAAATATTCTGGCTGGCTTATCATTCTTACTATTGTTATTCTTATTATTATTATTAGTATTATTATTCTTCTTCTTCTTATTCTTATTATTATTACAATTATTATTGTTGATATTATTGTTGATATTATTACGATTAATAGGTGGATGTGAGTGGTCGTGGCCGTCATCGGGAAGAGCGGTGGCGTCCGGCTAGGGCGGCTCTGGCGTCTCGGCTCGGGATCACGTAGGCCCATAAGGGCAGTAATGAGTCTGAAAGCGTCAGCGGCGTCTAATGTCGGAAATTATAGCATATTGGCAATAAAATCGGACGACTATCCCGCACCGCTCCCCCCACCCCACCTACCCTCCCTCCTCACGTCGAGCAAGCCAAGCGAAGCCGCTCGCGTTCCGACACGCTCTATTATCGAGAGAAGCGGGAGGGAGGCCTTCCTTCCATCTCTCGAGCTTACGGTGTAATTGTAACGAACGGCCCACCACCGTGTCAAGCCATTAGCCATTAGATCCCCTGGGACTGTCCCAGTCCATGTCCACCCCGCCCCGCCTTTCTGTTCCGGCGACGTATCGTTTCCTTGGGATCGAATGTCGATGGGCTGCTCGCTCATTTCCCCTCCCCTCCCGTCCCCTCCCGCGCTCTGCCCCGCCAATGAAACAACAACTCGCTCGTATCCGTTTGGTCATTTATTTGCAACAAGCTCACGTAATAGACAATTAATGCAATTAATTCGTTGAGCGGGGCGGGTTATTTGCGGGTTATATGCAGGATGTGTGGGTAGGTGAGTGGGGAGGTGTCGAGTAGGTTATTTGGGGTATGATCGTTGGTATGATAGTTGGAGAGTGTCCTTGAGTAGAAATCCTTGAAATTTTCATGATCTTCTTAGCGACATTTGGGTAGATGGTAGGGTTGAGCGTTGGCCCCTTACGTTGCCTTGCCCGCCTCACTTAACCTCACCTCCTTGGCTCATTAATCAAATGGCCCAGCGTCCGAGAATCGTAGACAATCCCGTCTCTCGCTGCAACTAGTACTGCAAAAATAATTAAACGTTTGTTTCTTGTCCGGGAAGCGTCGGGGTCCCGAGGTGGTGGTGGTGGTGGTGGTGGTGGTGGTGGTGGTGGAGGTGGTGGTGGTGGTGGTGGTGGTGGTGGTGGTGGTGGTGGTGGTGGAGCTCTACCTCCTCCACCGCCTCCACCTCCTCCTCGACCACCACCTCCTCCACCTCCTCGACCACCACCACCACCACCTCCTCCTCGACCACCACCACCTCGGGCCCAGCGTACAATGAAGAGGCAATGATGGATGGTCGCGGTACCTTTTGCGATTGTCCACCGCCGAGCCGAGAGCAGGCCGAGTAAATGTCCTCGCTGTTTATTTTTGAATTGACGCTGCACGAGAATCGGGCCATTATTTGGGCGTAAGCGTTCTGTCGCTCGTGGGCCTTGTCCTCGGTCCTGCCCGTCTTCCAGTCGTACATCAGGGCTTTGCTCGTCGGGAAATTCGAGGCGATGCTCTCCTTCAGGCCACGAAAACTGTACCTCTTGCCCGGACACGCGTAACACTTCTCGCTCTCACCCGTCCCATTACCATTACCATCGCCAACCCCAATGGCCCCAATGGCCCCAATAACCCCATTACCATTGCCATTGCCATTGCCATTGCCATTATCGTTATCCTTACTATTATAATTATTAATATTATCGTTATGATTATCACTAATGCCGCTAGCGTTACAATTATAATTATAATTATTGTTAATATTGTTGTTGGGGTTGTTGTTGGGATTCGTGGCCTTGAGCTTCTTTTGTAGATACTTCACGAGGCTCTCGTATCTGGGCAATCAATCAAAATTTTATATAATCTTCTATATATATATATCAATATATCAATATATTCGTACGTATTCTCACACGGATATCGTTACGAAATGCATATGAATGCATATATACCTTTGTATCGTGGTGTTGCGATTCCTCTTACAGAATACGAGTTTGGCCTCGACCTGGGAAAGCTTCTCTTGTAGGTTACTTATTTCTTTGACTTTGCTGTCGGCCGGGTCCTCGAGCTTGCCCGTGGTCCTCGGCTGTCCCTCGAAGGCCGCGAGCCGGTTGCGCAGACTCGTGATCTCCTCGTTGGAAATGCGCTCGAGCTCCTTGCGCGCCGTCTCCGACTGCATCAGTTCCTGGCCCATGGTGTTTATCTTCTTGGTAAGTTTGGTGACCTCGGCCGAGAGCTCGGACGCCTTGCGCCTGCTCTGGAGGTTCGAGCGCGTGATCACGCTGATCTCCGAGGCCAGGGTCAGGATCTTCTTGTCGCACTCCTCCAGCTTCTGGGCCAGCCTCACCGACTGGCCCTCCATCTCGATTATGTTCTTCGACTCCTTGTCGATCGATTGGCTTGTGTCCGTCTTGTCTCTGCTCGCCTCGGACACCAGCTCCTCGAACTTACTTATCTTGTTCATTATCCCGTTAATCAGATAATGTTCGCGCTCGTACTCGCCGATCTTATCCATCAATTCCTTTTCCGTGGCCGTCTTCGTCTTCAGCTCCTCCTGAGCCTCGCTCAACCGGGCCATGTGATCCGCGCACGCGGACGTCCTCTCCTCCAGCTGCGAATATATGAAGTTCAATTGGCTGCCGAGGTTCACCGACTTTTCCCAATACTCCTCCAACGTCTTGGCCGTCCTCGTCTCCCCGTCCTGGTGCGCCTTTATCTTCACCTAAAATCGCACAAAAAAACGCGAGGCCGAGAGTAACGAACGGTCAAACTTACCGACTGTGAAGAGTGAAGAAGCAGAAGCAGAAGCAGAAGCAGAAGCAGAAGAAGAAGAATAAGTGGAGAGGGAGGGGCGCTTTATAAAAACCTGCGAGGCGCTCAGCTTCTTCTTGTACTCCTTCCTCGTGTCCTTCAAATTATTCGTCAATTCCCGACACTTGGCCACCAACTCGTCCTTTTCCTTATTCAATCGTTTGATTTCCCCGTTACCGTCCTGTGGCTCGTCGTCGGCCTGCTCCCCGAGCCCATCCGCCACCTGGTCACGCGCTTTTCGCCGTCCTTGGAGGCTTCGGCAATCGTGGCCGTCCACGTCATCCCTACGACGATGACGCTGATGATTATGATGATGATTTTGATGATTTTGATGATTAGCCTCATCGAGTGCCGAGGAGGTATGGCTCGTCTCGTTCGGCAGCGTCCTCTTCGTCTCGGCATTGTCGTAAGAGCTGGCCAAACCCGAGTCCGTCTTGTCGCTGTCGAATAACAATTTTTCGAAGGAGCTGCACTTCCCCGTGGACTTGAGCTCCGACAAAAAGGACTCGAAGTTCTTGTCGAACGGGCAATCCCCGCCCGACAACGCGTCCCCGGCCGTCCCCGTCCCTTTTCCCATCGTGTCCTCCGTCAAAAAGTCATAGTCCTTAATAAGCTCCTTGGACTTCAGTTTGAATTCGCAGTCCTCGAGCTTCTTCTCGAGGCTCTGCCTCGTCGACTCCGACTCCGCGTACTGTTCCTTAAGCCGACTCAGCTCGTCCTCGCGCCTCCTCAGCTCCGTCCTCAAGCTCTCCAGTTCCTCTGACATTTCGTGACTCGTCGCCTTCAGCTTGGCCTCCTTGGCCACGATGTTGCATATCAGGCTCTTCGCGCCCGTCAGCAGGCTTATCAGTTGCTTGTGCTCGACGTTATCCTGAAGCGACCTGAAGCTATTCTCGTCCAAAGGCAGCTGGAGCTTGTGCAGCTCCAGCAGTTCCTTCAGTTCCTTGCAGTGGGCGTTCAATAATTTTAATCCCAGCTTGCTTTGGGCAGCTTTGTTACCTGGCCTGGCTTTCCCGACCGTGCCACCGACGCCGCTCCCTACAGCCGCCCCGACGCCGCTCCCGACGCAGCTCGCGTCGCCGCTCGCGCAACCGGCCTTCGCGCTCACCTGCAGCTCCTTCAACTGATTAATCGCTCCCTCGATCGCCGACAAGTACGTCCACGCCGCCTCCTTCCTGTCGTCCCCTCCTTTCGGAGCTGCTGCCGCTGCCGTCCCCGTCGACGCCGTCCCCGCCGTCCACCACCGTCGACGCCGCCACCACCGTCGACGCCGCCACCACCGACGTCGACGTCTTCTCGGGGGCCCGGCCGATCGACTCGGACAGCTCCTTCAGCCTCTTCGTCAACGAGGCTAGCCTCGACTTATCCATGTCCCTGTCCGGGTCAATCGTCGCTTGCTCGGTCCTGGCGTTTTTCAAGCACTCGACCGATCTCACGGGGAAGGTGTTGTAGGCGTCTGTGCCCGCGCGCTCCCTACATCTCAGCTCGTCGAGAGCCCCGGTGCTGACCGTCTCCGTGACCCTACGTGACCCGTCGTTAGCCACGCCAGCCGTGCAGCCGAGCTTGCACGTACCCAGGCACGTGTCCCTGTGCATCAGTAACCTCATGCTGTCGGCTTCGACGGCCGACAATCGGCTCTGCCAATTCTTCTCGAGGTCGTTCAACTTCTCCGTATAAAAGTCCATGAGCTCCTCCCGTATCTCGTTCTCCTTCCTCTGATTCGACGACCTGAGCTCCTTCAGCTCGGACATCAGTTGCTTGTTCTTCGTAAATACTTCCTCCATCTGGAAGGACTTCCTCGACATGGAGGCGCTCGACTGCAGCTTCTGGAAGAGGCCGAGCGTTCCGCAGTCAATGGACCTGCGACCCTCGTCCTTGGCCGGCTGTTCCGGGATCAGTTTCATGGCCGTCGAGGCGAACTTGAGGACGTTCTGTGTCTCGGAGAAGAGTTCCTGGCTCGGGTTCACGCTTATGAGGATGATGATGCTCTCCCCGTTGCAGAACGAGTTCTGCAAGAGCCTCGTCAGCTTGGAGTCCCTGAATGAGACGACGCTCTGCTTGTGGCAGTGGCGGCTGTCGGTCACCGCCTGGAAGCACTTCCTCAGTGCCAGGAGGCTCGTGTTTATGCTCCGGCACTCGCGCAGCTGCTTACCCGTGCTCAGCGACTTGGGCAGCTTGCAGAAGCCCGCCAGGTCGTAAAAGGCAATGCAGCTCACCTAGACCCGGGCCCCGGATAAGCGTAGTAACGGTAACCACAAAAAATTACACTCTCCTCGAGGTTATTGGGGTTGGATTGGGGTTGGGATTGGGGTTTGATTGGGATTGGGGTTGGGTTGGATTGGGTTATTGTGGTTGGATTGGGGTTGGGTTGGATTGGGGTTATTGGGGTTATGGGGTTATCGGGGTT
Organism: Ceratosolen fusciceps; assembly: GCA_018883505.1. Classification (NCBI taxonomy): domain Eukaryota; kingdom Metazoa; phylum Arthropoda; class Insecta; order Hymenoptera; family Agaonidae; genus Ceratosolen; species Ceratosolen fusciceps. The sequence goes on from RCIC01000026.1 coordinate 875,233, forward strand.
GGATTGGGGTTGGGGATTGGATTGGGGTTGGGTTATTGGGGTTGGATTGGGGTTATTGGGGTTATTGGGGTTGGATTGGGGTTATTGGGTTATTGGGGTTGGGGTTATTGGGGTTGGGGTTATTGGGGTTGGGGTTATTGGGGTTGGATTGGGGTTGGGTATTGGGGTTGGCATTGGGGTTATTGTTGGATTGGGGTTGGGTTATCGGGGTTGGATTGGGGTTATTGGGGTTGGATTGGGATTGGGGTTATCGGGGTTGAGGTTGGGTTATTGGGGCAAGGTAAGAAATGGTTGGCCAAGTTACCCCGATGTCGGAAACGGCCGAGTCCTCCTTGTACTTGAGCAGCCTCATGATGAAGATCGAGTGGGACTTTGAGGCCTTGTAATTCGGGCCCGTGGACCTCGAGAGCCTCGTCTGCCCGGCGGTAAAGAGCTCGTAAGCCTCGAGGTCCGTGGTCGCGCAGACGCTCCGCATACCCTGTATGTAATTGGCGCCCCTAATGTCGGTCGTCAGCTTCAGTTGCGTGTTCTTGCCCTCCTCGTCCGACTCCAATAAATCGTAAATCGTCTCGTTGTATATCTCGACGAACGATACCCAAATGGAGTAGAGGCTGTTCTGGGGCAAGCACTCGACGAGGCAGTCGTCCATCTCGGATACGGCCGCGTAGCCCTCCCTGCACTTGTTCTTGTCGTTCAACCTGCTCGATAACAATGCCTCCTTCGACTCGAGCTCCGTAAGCCTGTCGGCCGCGCTCATACATACGAAGCTATTGAATCTGTTGGGCTTGTAGAGGGGCTCGGGGCTACAGCTCAACGACGAATACACGAGCCTTATGCTCTGGGGGATGATTCCCGGCTGGCTAACCGTCCCGTAAATGCTGTACGACTTCCCGGAGTCGACTGTCCCGTACGTAAAGACAGTCGAGTTTTTCATGCCGAGGAAGTCGAAGACGAGGGGCTTGACGGTCGCGTCGAACAGCCGCGACTGGCTCGTATCCCCGTTAAAGATCTTGGAGAAGCCGAACCTCTTCGGGTTGGCATTGTCGTTGAATTTCAGCCGCTTGGGGCTGTCGTTACTCTGGATCTGCTTGACAAGTAAGGTCGACGAGTTCTCGACGACGTAGCTGCTCCCGTCGGTCTCGTCCTCGGCAGAGCTCGGCCTGATCCTCAGGAAGACCTGCATCTGCGGCTGCGGCGGCTGCTGCGGCTGCTGCGGCGGGGTCGTCGTCAGCGGCGGGGGCGGCGGCGGTGGCTGCTGCTGCTGCTGCGACGTCGACGTCGACGACGACGGCGTAGACGACGACGACAACGACAACGACATCGACTCCGCAATCGGCGAGTCCTCGGCTACTCTCGGCTCCGGCTCATTATTATTATTATTATTATTATTACCAGCAGTCTCGGGGATTTCGACGCTTCCGTTCCGATTCAGTATATTTGACGTGCGCGTATACTTGGAATACGTTGATGTTAAGAAATTCATTTATATTAAGGTACGCGTGATCATTAACCGGGTAAAGTACAGGGAAACAGGGTAACCGGTCGCACGCTACCGCGATTACAATACGCGAACACGGGAATACGAGCGAATTTAGCCTTAACTTTCCGAGCGGTCGAGCCCACGAAACGTCGTCATGCGTAGGTTATACCGAAATTTTCATTCGTACCACTATTAGAGAGAGAGAGAGAGAGAGAGAGCGTGAGAGAGAGCGGGAGAGAGAGCGGGAGAGATACAGTGAGAGAGAGAGAGAGAGATACAGTGAGAGAGAGAGAGATACAGTGAGAGAGAGAGAGAGAGTAAGAGAAGAGAGAGAGAGGGAAAAATACCGAAACCAGCGAGATCTATCCGCGTAGTTTGGGGTTAATCATGAATCGTGTCACTGATTGTTTTTTTACGTCGAGACGCAGCTAAGTTCACATCGATTCATTGGCGTAGAGGGGGCGGGGACGCTGGTATACGAGGAGGGCGGTCACCGAAGCCGAAAATAACGTGAAAATAGGAGAGAGCGGAGAGGAGGGCCCAGTCGAGGATCGAGGGAACACGTAGGCAGCATATGATAAGGAGGAGGGAGGCGGTGTAGCTGGGACCGCGGAGGTGCGTATCGATAGAGGGTGGCGCACGATGAGTAGTAAAGTTGGCGAGGGGTGTGGGCGGGGGTTGTATGGGGGGGTGTATGGGGGGGTGCGAGTAGCTCGCTTCAAGAATCAACTTCAAAAGAGAAAAGCGGGAATTTATAAGCGTGTCGTCTGGCCCATTAAACGAAGCCAATCATAGTCGAAACTAATAATAAGCCGGGTGTCCAGCCCCCCCCCCCCCAGCCCCAGCCCCAGCCCCTCCAGCCCCACCACAGCCGCCGTCACCTTTCTTCCACCGTGTATCTCGTGGAATACAAGTGGGTGGCGTAGGCGTAGACGTAGGCGTAGGCGTAGGCGTAGGGGTGCGGGGTCCTCGGGGTTGGGGGAAGCGGTAGGGCCGGGCCGGGCCGGGCCGGGCCAGCCGGCGTTGGGTGGGGTGGAGGGTGGGGTGGGATGGGATGGGAGGTACAGTCGCCGGCCCGGTATCGCGGCATCGCGGCATCGCGGCATCGCGATGCCCATCGTCGTGGAGACAAGGGCGGCCACTGTCGAGGCCGCGCTTGGCCTTTGGTGGGCCGCCGTGGGCCACTAATAATACAATCCGGGCCTTGTATCGTGAGTGCCCGCGATCCCGACGGCGCTATCGAGCCCCGGCGATCGGAACGCGGACACTGGCCGGCCACCGCGAACTGGTAGCCGCAGCCGCCGTCGCCGGGGCTCGTCAAAGGCCCGAACCGCGTCTTTGTTCGCTCCGAGCCTTGATCCTTCCGTCGGAATTGAAGCCGTAATGATTTATGGGATTTTGATTGTCGGCCGCGTATCAGAGATCCTCCAAGCGATATAGGCGGGTGATAGACAGAGTGAGCGGGAGAGAGAGAGAGAGAGCGGGAGAGCGGGAGAGCGGGAGAGAGGGAGAGCGGCTGCAGCGGCGGCGACGGGGCGAGGTGAGTACCCGGGAGGAGGAGCGAGAGAGAGAGAGAGAAAAAAATACGGCGAGTCGTTAAGTATTTACGTTGTAATAGACACATCACTTTTGATCTACGGCGGGCCGCATATAACTCAACTTATAGACCATAAAAAGCTCGAAGGCACACTGGCAGTGGAAGTAAGAGGGGGGGGGACGAGGGAGAGAAGTTTCTTCGGCGAGGCAGCAGTGAAAGAGCACGCGAGAGAGTCGAAGATGGTCGTAAGACGTTAGCGGTATGAAAAATAACAGCGTCGGAGGCTCGCTCCTGCTATCGGGCGTTAATGCTTCCATAGGATTGATGTCTTGCTTTTATGGGTTATTTATTTAATACTGACAAATTCACCTAGCAATTTCTTCTCCTTTAGTATATATATATATATATATTCCTCTCCCTTTTTAGCCTTTTCCCCGCGTGCTTTGGCTCCTCCGCAGGCTTCGCCACCGTCGCTATCCCCCCCCCCGACTCCCTTCCCTTTACTTCCCTTTACTTCCCTTTACTTAACTTCCTTTTTTGGTCTTTATTTCCTTTGCAGCAGCCGGACTTACTTTGTTTCGCTGCTTGGGCAGGCAGTCCGTCCGTTATAAGAAAATCTTTGAAACGATCGGTACTCCCGGCCATAAAAGCACCTTAATTAACCGCAATAACCCCGTTTTTCAGCCTTTTTCATGAACTCTGCCGCTCTGTCAATAGCTGAATTGAACTCGATCGACCGTGCACCGATATCGGCCAATTGTTTATTTTATCGTCTCCCTCCCCCGCCCCAATACCAATAACCCCAATACCAATAATAACCCCAATAACCCCAATAACCCCAATAACCCCAATAACCCCATGTGGACACGTCAATGCCACACCTGAGCCCATAAATCATTAAACACGGAAAAATTACACGGCTCGATAGCTTCAATTTAACCGGAAGCAGCTCCATCTTATTATTCTGCTTAGCCGCGCCGTATCGATTCGTTTGCGAACCGGACTCGCGCTCATTCCCAGCCAGCGGTATAAATAGCGATATCCCTGTCCAGCTAAATAGCCAAGGTACACCTTAGAGTCTCTAGACGCCCACGACACTTTATCCGGCAACGCGCATCAACAACTTCTTCAATACCTCGTCCTCCCTTCTTTTTTCTCTCTCCCTCTTCTTCTTCTTCTACTATTTTTTTGTTTTGTTTTTTTGTTTTTTTGTTTTGTTTTTTTTTGTTTTTTTCTTCTTCTTCTTCTTCTTTTATTACGCTCATGCAGTCAATGGGCTCCTCGATAATATCAATCACGCGCGATGGAGAAATTCCTCATTGGCGTGACGAGCAACGAGAACTGACACTTTACTTTATAATAAAGTCACGCGCAAGCTGTGTGTATTGGTAAAAGGCAATATCCCCGACAGCCACGACGACGTCGTCGAAAACTAACGGAATTTTTCTCAAAATTATTACGGTTCATTGTCATTGTCATTGTTATTGTTATTGTTATTGTTATTGTTATTGTTATTGTTATTGTTGTTTGTTTCACTTCCCTGGCGAAACTTGAGAAATCTGAGAGATTGACCGAGCGATGTATGTATTGCATGTATGTATGTATGTATGTGCTCGTCTCCCCCCCCCCCCCGGACACGCGACTTTGTCCAACACGAGATATTTTAAACTTTGCCCAACTTGACGCATTGCATTGAAGATTTTCTAAATTCTCAAGGCATAGCCTGTCTTAAAGTTCTTTAGGATACTCGCAAGCGCTGGATAAATTTTTTTTTGCTTTCCAAGCTCTACTACGTGAACGAGCGGGAAAAATTAACCGATTATTATATCCTCATTTCCCCTCCTCCTTTTTCCTCTTTAATCCTTCGTTGCCGTTGCCGTTGTCGTTGCTGTTGTTGCTCCCCCTCTCTCTCTCTCTCTCTCTCTCTCTCTTGCTGTAGCTGTCGTGGGGGCTCCTTCAAGAGAGAGAGAGAGAGAGAGAGAGAGAGAGCATTTTCTTTTCTTCTTCTTCTTCGTTTCCTTGTTTTTTCCTTGTTTTTTTCGTTTTATAATAACAAATTTAAATACCCAGACTGGAAGGGAAGTTTCCCCGAAATTAATCGCGATTAATCCACGATAGATAATGTATAAAGGGAGTAATTGATGTGGACATGAAATTATTTTTATATTCCTCCTGATAATCGGAATCGAGAGAATAATGGCATTGAATTTGCTTGTGACGGCGTCGTAAACATTACGTCGCATTGACGCCCAACTCTTTCTTCTTCTCCCTACGTTTTATAGAACAACATGAAAATCAACCAGAATATCATAGATGCGAATAAATTTACGTATTTTTTAATATAGATAATAGGCTTTATTAGTTGGTAATAACGTAAATTTTCAATGGGATTGGGGTTATTTGGATTTTCTTCGCTTATCATCGCGCTATTACTTTTTCAATGCCGGCGTATGTCCTTGAAGTTTCATTACTTATACGTACATATCTGCACATGTATATCTGCACATGTATATCTGCATGTATATATATATTATTGTGATTCGGAATCAATTAACGTGGATATGTATGCGCTGGACGTGTACCAGTGCTCTCCTTATTCACTCTCGATGATAAAGAGAAGATAATTTGGCGGAAGCTCCGTATTAGCATTAATAGATGGCCAGATTGGCCGTTCACGTATCGTTAGTTAAAAATTCAGTTGAAGCTTTATTGGCTCGAGCGGCGTTCGCGGTGTAGGGGTGTGGGTAGGGGTAGGGGTAGGAGGAGTAGGGGGTACTCTTGGAGGATTTTGATCCTGCCGTGAAAGGGAAGCCTATTATTGCGTACTGAGTGAATAATCAATTGAAGGACTTTTCTTATCTGTCTAGTGGGGCCGTAATAAAAGATCTTTGTGCCCTTATTAAAAAGAGGCCGAAGATCATCGGATAGAGAGAGAGAGAGAGAGAGGAGAGCACGAAATATTAATGCAATATCGTATCGAGTGATGAAGGAAATACTTTTTGGATTAGCATTAGCCAGAATGTCGTATCTCAACCGGCAATATCAGATTTATCCATCTGTTTACCGAAAGTCTCATAAATAAGAAGATCCCCTTTGACGTCGTCCCGCCCGCCAGAGACGAAAAGATCGAGCGAGCGAGCGAGCGATAGATAGATGGATAGATGGATAGAGGGCTGCAAGTACTTTCCACGAAAAGCGGTCGGGTGGGGGGAATCGATCGGATACACGGGCTTCATCTAGACATCGGTATATTTCCAATTAACACTATCCTTTCATCGAACTCGGGATTGAAGCTTATCGTCGCCGAGGTTTAATGGGAAAGACTCTGTTGCTCAGGGTCTAAGAAAGATCCCTGTGAATAAAGGGCTCGGAAGGCCAAGCCCACGTAAACGAGAGATCCTCATTACGTACGAACTAATGCCGTACAAACAATACGTGGCCGTCTTGGATGGGCAAATTTTAGCATCGCCGAGGTCGGATACGCCGGCAATTTTTGGCCGCTACGGCGCATCGTTAAGTGACGATAATTATAGTCCGCCGGCCCGCGAGCCTCGTATCCCTAACCTACGGCCATATTGAGAATACAATTTATTAAATTGCCGGGGTGGCTGGGGGCGGGTTGAGGTGGTGGCGGTGGCGGTGGGCGGTGGCGGGCATATTCGCAAGATATATATATATATATATTCGTAGGCGCGCTAGGCCGGTGGGATATATTAATATACGTGTGGTACCTACCGTACGTCGAGCCGAGCGGTTGAGATTATTTAAATCTAGGACGGAGGGTTGGCACTTGGCCACGTGGACCAGCAATACGTACGCGGGCGCGCGCCTAAGCGTATTTTTCGAAAATACCGGAATATCCCTTTGCCGTAGGATAGCCATTCGTAAAAGTAATAAAATTATTTACTCGTGGGCCGTGGGGTAACGGTCCCGCCGCACCCCCCCTACCCCCGATAACCTCCCAATAACCTCCCAATAACCCCCCAATAACCTCCCAATAACCTTTATTTCTTCTTTTTAATCGGCGGCTGCTGCTGTTGATGTCCCACCTCCGCCCCCGCCCCCCTCGTCCACTACACCGTCCCGATTCACCGAACGAACGAACGGACGGACGGACGGACGTACGGACGAGAGCCGTCTGGAATTAACGAGCCCAATGGCTTAGCCATTGCAGTTATTATTTTAAGCGATTGCGGCGACAAGGTACTTTTATGCTCGAGACCAATTCCCATTGCCGTTTAAGCTTAGAACGATCTGGAGTTACGAATGGCACGGTAAAGTACGTCTATTTATACCGGTGTCCCGCGCACACGAATACCCTCTCCCGGCATATCCGACATCACTTGGATCATTTATCATTGATTAATCAAGCGCATGGCATACGCGTCCTCCGTACCCACTCCGCTCCACTTATAACGTAGGTTAGCTTTATTTTTTTTTTTTTTTTTTTCACTCGACATCGTACATTCCTACATTGGATTTCCATTGTCTCGCTTATTCACTTATTAAATATCGTCACCGCGATTTCGATAATCCACACGAACAACTATTTTAAAACTTTGTTAAATGCTGGTAATATTTCGATTAAAGCTCTATTATTATTATTATTATTATTGTTATTAATAATGATGACGATGACGATGACGACGACGATGACGATGATGATGATGATGATAATAATAACAATGTCTCTGGGGACGATTAAATCAAGAAGGAAGTCTTTTATTTTGTAATAATCTCCATTCGTGTTAATTTTATTTTATTGCTATTGATGCGAATAAAGGCAGGTTTTTCCTTTCCTTTAAACTCCTTTAGCGTTGACTGCGTCAGACGAGTACGTCTTATCGAGGAATGCAGGAATGCCCGGAGCCGTTAATAGCAACGTCATCATAAAGTCATCATTTTCTAATAATAATAATAATAATAATAATAATAATGGAAAATCGTGCGAATTCAATAATACTGATGTAAAAACAAAAAACAAAAAAAATAGAAAAGAAAAGAAAAGACAAACAAAAGAAAAAAAACAAAAAAATAAGATAAAAAAAGTAAAAGATACGAAGAGGGACCATTAATTAGAATGGAATATGATTTAGTGTTTGAAATTCTGGTCTCTCTCTCTCTCTCTCTCTCTCTCTCTCTCTGTAACGCGATCGGGCTGAATTTGGAATTTCCGGCATTAGGACGTCCCTTCTAATAAGTAATCGCACCGCTCCACTGATTAATCACGCGAATGGGCAAAAAAAAAACGAAAAAAAAAAAAAAATGCAATAATGCAGGTTAGCTTGAAGACTCGCTCGCTAACGAGGCAAACGAAATAAAAATTGAGCTAAATTTATTTGTATTAATAGGTATTGGATGGGTAATTTGAAAGTATTAGTGAATACGGGAAGATAAAGATGCAGGGAGGAGTCCTCGGTCTCGGAAGGTTATTATTCTACGATGAAAATAACGCGGGAAGGGCAGAGGTAAGCGATCGATACTATCGCAATTGAGCGCGAATCGTGAAAATTTAAGTTTGTGCGAGGTGCCGCGCGTGGGGGGGGGGGGAGAGTAGCGATGATTAGCGCGATAGGCCAGAGAGTGGCGAGCAATCGCTTCTTAGCGGGTTATTGGGGTTCAGTGGGGTCTAGTTGGTAAGGGGGCGACGTCGTGCGCGTATACCAATCAATCGGTACGTAAAAACGTTTGTTAATAGATAAGAATGGCGGCGGCGGTTGGGTTGGGGGAGGGGAAACAATTGTTAGGGGCTATAAATAAAAGGTATATAAATATGAGGTCATTTCCATGGGACGAGAATAAGCCGGAATATTTCATTATAATAAATTGCATTAACCGTCGGCGCGCATATTTCAGTAAAATCAAAGTTACGCGTGTTAACAAATAACGAATATGTAAATTATAAATATATCCCTTCTTTAAGGGAAGCTCTGACTCCCACTCACTCCAAAGTAAATCGTAGGAGTATCATAAATACGCGTGGAAAGAATTAGTAGCTGATGGGGGGGCGGTGGGGCGGTGGGGAAGGGGCTTCGGAGGCTGACTGGCTGGCTGGCTGGCTGAGCACGAGGAGGCGGAGGCGAAAGAGCGGCGGAGGCGAAAGAGCGGCGGAGGCGCATCGAGGAGGATGGGGACGGGACATTATAGAGCCGTCGCGAGAGCTGATCAAAGACGATGGCGCTTTGAGGAGGAAAATTGGTAAAGAGGGACTGGCAACGAGTTACTAGATGCCTCTCTCTCTCTCTCTCTCTCTATCTCTCTATCTCTCTTTCTCTCTCTCTCTCTCTCTCTAAGGCGCGCGAGAGAGTGAGAGTGAACGAGAGAGTGAGAGAGAGTGAGAGAGAGAGAGAGAGACAGGCGGTTTCGAAGGATGACGGGAGGATGGGAGCGGGGGGGGTGGGAGCGAAAAGAGAATCTTCGCTAGGCTACGCGCTGCGACGAGTCACGGCGACGGCTTGCCCAAAGACAGCATCAAAACTAATACAGCGTCCTATCGGGAATTAGAGGTGTTAGCGAATTACGGCGTAGTTAGACGCTGAGAAAACGCGCACTTCGGCTCTCCCGATCGATTTTACTTCCGCCTCCTCGTCGTCCTCGACCTTACTTTTATTATCATTATGCGCATTATTATTATTATTATCATTATGCGTATTATTATTATTATCATTATTATTATCATTATGCGTATTATTATTTATTCCCGTTCACGGTTCGGCACTCGGGGAATAATTTTATTCCGGAAAACGTTGGGCAGACCTCTCGCCCCTCCCAGCGCCCCTCCCCTACCCGCCGCCCCTCGCCACGCAACGAGCAGTGGTACCTCTCCGCCCGTAAGCACCCGTTGACATTCGCTTCGGACTTTCCCAGCGACTTTCCGCCGATTGCACAAGTTATTATTGTTTGGCTTCCTACGGGAGCGCGCGTCCGCCTATCGAGAAAAGATTCCGGGCATCCGGGCTACCCTGGCCACCGCTATCAGACTTTTCAGAATATTCCTACATTTCAGGAGGCACCGACTTTAAAAATACTTCTGGCTAAAGAATTTCCCGGGCTCCGGAAAACGCTCATCATCCGCACATCCGAACTCCTAATGAAATCCTAGGAATTATTATTATTTATATATACATACATATACATTCCTTCTTCTTCTTCTTCTTCTTCTTCTTATCTTTATTACTATTATTACTATTACTATTACTATTACTATTATTACTATTACTATTACTATTATTATTATAATTATTTTTTATAATTATAATTATAATAATTTTTTTTGGCTTTAGAATTTCATTGATCTCGAGGAGGCTGCGTTTAACATAATTTTAACAAAATGCTCTTCCCTTTAGACGGCGTAAAAATTGCATTCGTTTCTTTTTTAATCTAACGTTCCGTAGTCGAGGTGGCGCTTACGGAGATATACGACGACACGCGTGCTTTTCGCTTTGGAGAATTATTTTTGAGAGCCCAGCCACTCATGAATCTTTCATACGGGCTTGTCGAAAGAGATTAAAATGCGCGGCTCTCTCTCTCTCTCTCTCTCTCTCTCTCTCTCTCTATGTCTGTCCCGGCGTTATAGAATATTGAATATCTGGTGAGATTGAAGTTTTTCGTGTTATTATCTAAATAACATAATTTTCTGGTGCTTTATTCTCGAGGATAAAGAGGCCAACGAGTGTATTTATCGCTTTTCCTCTCTCTCTCTCTCACGCACACATAGCCTCCTTTTAAAAAGTTTGCGCTCGGCGAGACTCTGGCCTTTCAGAGCGTAAATGACATTAAAGCGCGAGCGCAAAATGTATAGAAAAGTATATGATAAATCCTGGAAGAGAGTGAGAGAGCTGAGAGAGGGGGGGGGGAATCCTGGAAAGAAGAAGTAAGCAATAGTAGCAGTAGCAGCAGCACTTTGGTCGTACACCCGGAGAGAAAGTAATACAGGTTTATCACGGTAATAAATTTATTAAATTCGGCGCAGTACGAGAGAGAGAGAGCAGAGAGAGAGAGCAGAGAGAGAGAGAGCAGAGAGAGCAGAGAGAGAGATTGTGCGAGCGGCGGTAAGTAAGGATGAGGCGTGGCGTGGCGAGGGGCGGACTGAGCGGTACTGGCCAGCAGTGAGCTAGTAAGTGACCTTTCCAAATCTTATGAGATCCGCAGGAGGCCATAAACATAGGTGGGTATTGAAAGAAAGTAATATCTCGGGAGAGCGAGATCGTAAAGTCCAATAACCCGATGAAGGCACAAAAGCCGCAGTATCTCGGTAGTTGAATCACGTATCCGTGCTGTATCGCGGCGTAAGCGTCAGGAGATTCGGGCCTCCCCGTGGACGGGCCGTGTAATTGCCCCCCCCCTCCCCTCCCGCACGTCGGGAACTCGATGCTGACCAAAGCCAGAGCCGGACGGTCTCCTCTTGCGGCCGAGCGACTCCAGGCCCGCCTCCGTCGGAATGTCGTACGTAACAATATTCACGAGAGCCGGGTCGCTCTCAGCACCGCCACCGCCACCCCCACCCCCACCGCCACCGCCATCGCCATCGCCGCTCTATACATAGACAGGGACATTAAGTCTTGGAGTTGCGCGATTCCGTCGAGGAAAGTCTCCTGCGCCTTCGATCCTCGGGACGTATAAACGCATTTTTCCCTCTCTTCATCCGCCCCCTACCGCCACCACCACCGCCACCACCACCACCACCACCAAGATTTACACGGCCCTCGTCTAAACAAGCTCTAATATTTGATTTTTATTCGCCGTCGCGACGCTACTTTATCGATATATCGTTGCGGCCCCGGTGATTTAACCCTCCGCGGGGATCCAAATTCCCGCTAATTGACATCGACCCTCTCGATCTCCTGCACGAGTCCCGCCACGTCCCACCCACACCCCGACACGCTTTCCCAAACCCATCCCATCCCATCCCATCCCATCCCATGCTATCCTATTTCTGATTGATCCCACCAGCATCAGCATCAAAAAGCTCTCCAGATCTCGTAACTCGTCCTCACTATATCGTCCAGCGCCGCTCGCCCCGCCCCCAGCTAACGCGATCCCGCTATTTCAAACCTTAATTTACCGAAATTAAGGCGATGAAACATTAGATGGGGCGGGGGGCGGGGGAGAGGGACGGGAGAGAGATAGACAGACAGAGAGAGAGAGAGAGAGAGGAGTGAAAATCAAAAGGAAAATGGAAAATACGGGCCTGTCTGAGATCTCCCGGATACTCCCGGGTAACCCCAATAAACCCCCCCTCCACCACCACCACCACAACCCGCCCACATTGTTGTCCGCTCTGAGCATTCCGATTTCTTTAAGAAATTGAAAGCCCGGGCGAAGAGAACGAATCTTCCATTATTTAGAAGGCCCACGTCATCCCGAAAATCAACTCCTCGAACGAACGGCGCCCCCCCCCACCTCCTCTCTCCACTCTCCTCTCTCCTCTCTCCACTCGCCGCATGCGCGCGGGGGGGGGGCACAGGCGCACCAACACCTACCTAGTCATTAACGTCAAACGCGTAGATAAATATTACAAACTTCTTTGATCTCTTGTTTTATTGCGGCTCGATGATATACGAGTACTTGTACAATTTCTAGACGTTTATACGCTCGTACGTAAATATATTCAGCGGGTAAGTATACAAACATGCGTGTGAGCGGGCGAGCGGGTGAGCGGGCGAGCACTACTTCTTATTGTCTTTCTAAGTCACGGCAATGCTTACGATCCTGTACTCACGACCGTATCCATCTTAATAATCAATGGGGATTTATTAATTATACATTCGCGCCCGGATTTTCTTTATCCAACTCTTTTTTTTTTGATAAATCTACGTTTTTCGCGAGAGGCGAAGTTTTATAATGAATTTACGAAGCGAGTTTTTAACAAAAATGCCACCCCCCCCCCCGCCCCCAAAGACTTTTTTCCCGTTTCTTAATAAATTGATCTGTTTAATCGGACGCGGGGATTTTTTTAAGCCTCGTGCGCTACTGGCCAATATGAACGTGTCCAGCGCTCGTTCCGACCTGCCCAAGTCATCGGAACAATGCGTGCCAAACACGTTTATTCTCAAGGTTCCATTAGGAGACGGGCCCGAGTGAGTCCGAGCTCGGCCAGTTACGTATCTAGCGCTGTTATCGGGCTTATTGGGGTTGGCGAGGGTGGGGGCGGAGGGCTTTTAAAGCAAGAATTAGATTTTCTGGCGGGAAAAGCGTATCGAAGATGTAACACCGACCGAGGAGGATATAACTCTAGGGGATCCTGCAATGAAGCTTACCCGGACGTCGATGGTGCTGTTGGGCTGTTGAGGGAAGGGGCGGTTAGGTTGGCAACGGTTGTGGGGGTGGGTGGGAGATCTTTCGGTCGCTCATTTGAGCGGAGGGTCCGCCGAACTGACGGACATTCGCTCATAAACGTTTATATTGGGCGCAGTGCGCTAGCGATGCCGATATTGGCAAGTTATTGGTTACCCCCCCCCCCTCCCTCGACCCTGCGTCCAGAACGACCAGGACCGTGTTGCAGGAGATAGGAGCCTCACAGCCCCGACCCCGTCTTCTCTCTAATCCACAAAAGTGTCGTCGTCGTCGTCGTCGTCCCCGATGTCCACGTACGTATCGCCCCTGCCCCTATCACCACCGCCGGCAGCCTCTCCCACCCCCTCACCCACCCACCCCTCGTCCGGTAAGTTAATTGGAAATATTGGCGACCGCGCGGGCGGGCAGCATCTCCTCGAGTCCGATTATCCATCGATCCCCGGACTCTTTAATTCACGATACCAAAGCTCCAAACGGGATATCACATCACGTCATTTTCTTCTCCTCCCACCCACCCTCCTACTTAAAGTCACAGCTTTCCCCATTAATTTGCCAATCGTTGGCCAATAACAAGCATCTGCCCATACGCCGTTATTATTATTTAACAAAGAACGTCGGGCTCGTCGTCGCTGTCGATCGAACCCGCAATTCCCGCCCACCCCCCGCCCCCTTCTCGCTCACCACTTTATTACATTTTATTTTATTTAATTTTTGCTCCTCTACGTTACTCCCCCACCCCATCCCTCTATCGCCCCCTACCGCCAATGTCTACGGTACAATAACCGTTACGACGCATACCCAATGTAATATCGTCCCCCTCTCTTTCTTTGATAATTCGAGCAGAAGTTTTCAATATTCAATTGGATATTACTAATAAGCGCGCGATGACGTCTGACTCCGAGATCGCGCTACGCCGCTCCACGGATTCCCAACAGGAATTATTCCCTCGGCTTATTTCGCAAATTCATTACGAAACGCCGGCTTCTATACAACTGCCGAATGTCAAACCAAGGAGGACAATTACTTGCGCGAACGAGGTTATTGACGTTTTAAATGGGCCTTTTCATCAGTCCCGTTCGTTGAAAGCTCTATTATTGCATTAAGATCGAAGGGGCCCGAGGCCCCGTTTCTCTCTTTTTTCTTTTCTTTTTTTTTTTTTTTTTTCTTTTGTCATTCGCGCACATTATTAGTACTACGAATACGTGTCCTTGAAACGGTATGTATCAACGCCATGTCGAAAACGCGAATTTCGCAAGCCATTAGTCATTCATTAGTCGTGGAAATGCTTTTCCATTTTCCTTCGCGTGTATATAACATGTTTATATACATTTGTATACAAAGTGATGTAAAAGTGGGAACTTTTAGCGGACGGGCTTGCCGTAGTATAACCGAATAGTCGAATAGGTGGACGGGGGGGAGGGGGCGAGGGCGTAATAGTTGCCGGGGAATTTTTCGGCGCCGGGGTCGTAAAGACGTAATCTCCGAGGACCGGAAAAGCACGTAAAGTGGCATTTCCCGCGAGTCGAGCCCTTCGGCCCCGACCCACTCAACTGATATCGCGCTCTTAATCTCCTCCCCGGGAGCCGCAACTCCTGATACGACGGTTAGGTCGTCTGATGACGAGTTAGTGGCTCCGTGCGATGACAGGCTATCGGTCGACGGCGGGAAACGTAGTCCTGGGGAAAGGTACGGGAGGGCGGGACGGGTGGGGACGTGGGGAGATGGGGGAATGAGGGAGGGTGGATGGGGGGATGTAGGGGGGGGGGTAACTCGCTCGCACCTCGGTGCCGTCTGAGTCTGGCCGACGGGTTACTAGGAGGAGCGGCTACAACCGGTAGACTCGCTAGATATTGGGATATAAGTGTCGGCGGTGGCGGCGGTGGCGGTGTGTCTGTGCGTGTGTGGGTGTGTCGGTTGAGAAAAGCGAGTCGAGTTTATATTGGGACGTAAGCCGGTTATAGCGGCTGCCGATGTTATTTGATGGCCAAATGCACTTGGCCGGGGTTTGTCGTCGCGAATGAAGCGAGCCGCCATTCGTCCACTACCTGGGCTTCGTCCCCTTCCGCCGCCCTGCGCGTAGGCCGCACCGGCCCCCGTGTCTTCGATCACTATCGGGCTCTCCGTCGGCCTTAAGCTCCCCGTCCACCGCCCCCTCTCCATCCCGCCATGATCCCTAGTCCAACGACGACCGCGACCGTTTCACGGGATTTCATCCCCTTGGACGACGAACAATGGGATCCGAATGTCTCCCCCCTCCCCCCCCCCCCCCCCCCCCCCCAACGCCTAGCCGCGCTACGGAAAGCGATAAATTGAATTTTCCTCTTTCCTATATATCGAGCTTCGCTCGTCGGGCGACGGGGCTTTCTACCCGGATGCATTAACGCGTTTATGCCCCCCCCCGCCCCCGGGGCTAAGTAATCGCCAAGCATAATAAGCAAAAGGGTTGAGGGGCTCGCGGCGAGAAGATCACGGTGACAAAAAAAAAAAAAAAAAAAAAAAAAAAAAAAAAAAAGCTCACGTAAATCAAAGCACTCGGTTGTTAAACGTAGCGGGAAAATCGTCCTCGACCTCCGACTCGTTCTCAAGCAGCTTGCCTCCTCCTCCCTCCACCCCCCGCGACCCGTCACCGCCTTATTTCTCGTACCTTGCGGAAAAAAAAACAAAAAAAAAAAAAAAAAAAAAGCCATCCACCGCGGCATATCGACAGCGCGTTTCTTTTTGATCTCACTAAAGAATTCATTAAGTTCCGCGACGACGACGACGACTACGACGCAGACGACGTCTCGATGGCTAGGTATTAAGAGAGAGAGACGTGAGAGAGACGTGAGAGAGAGAGGGGGGTGGGAGAGGCCGGAGGAAATGCCGAGCGCGTTTTACGCTCCGCTTGTGTCTCGAGTTGCCTCACTCGTCTAGATGATACTTTCGACTCACTCCCCCCACCTCCCCCCCACGAGGTAGCTCTGGCTCTTTGGCTGTGCGCGCACTTCCAATTCCGATAATTTTCCTCAACGCATGGTAATCTTATCGCGGTCCCTCAGCCTCCCTCCCAGCCTACCTCAGCCTACCTCCCATCCACACCAACCCCACCCAACCGAACCCAACCCCACCCAACCGAACCGAAGGGAACCCAAGGCACGGAGGGCTGGGTGGGCAGGTCGGCTTTGAAAAAGCTCACGTGCCAGGCCGTACGAGTGATGTACGTAACGTCTTTATAAATGTGGTTTTAAAATGCGCTTACGGATTTGTCGGGCCGTCGTTATGGAGAATTGTTAAAACAACGTAGGGAATGCTTGCCGCATCAAAAAAAAAAAAAAAAAAAATGGTGAGGGCCCGGAGCGGGAGCCCGGCTTCTTAATTCTTGTGCCAGGCAGCTTTTGTAATTAGGGCGCCGGGGCCGGGATTAAATATTTTTTCGTAATTACCTCGTCACGTGACACGGCCGCCGAGTCGTCTACGATTTAAATACCGGGTCGATGTCCCGGTGAGCCGCGAGCTAACGAATAACCCGCAAGCGAAGCCTGACTTGTTGGTAAAACAGGTGCGGCTGGATCGGTTTAGCGAGCTCCAGGGCTGCATTACAGGCAGAGTTATATCCTAGCGAAGTGAGTCCGACTCCGACTGGGGGGGGCGGGAGGGGCTAGAGGAGCGGACTAGAGCTAGAGTCGAATAGTCCTCAGCAGGGAAGCCGAGTGCGGAAGGAAGCGCAGCTCGACGACGTCTCGTTCGGTTGTCCGAGGAGCCGCTCCAAGGTTGTCGCGGGGTTCCATTCCCAGAGGTAGGGGATACCGTTTGGCTGACGGAGTCGAGGTGGTTATTGGGGTCTTGGTGACGGTCGAGCCGGCTGAGGGGATACTGGCTCCGGGATGCGGCCGCCTGGCCGACGAGGTGGATGGGTAGGGGGGGGCGGGGCGAAGAGGGAATTGTTCACGACTGCATGTCTTAGGGTGATTGGGAGTTATGACTCCTAAACCGTGCTCCAGGGCGTCGGAAGGACTTGACACAGGTCAGATACCGCCTCGTAAAACGTTATGAGAATTAATGTCATCCAAGCCGCTCGACTCCTCGGGACTGGCTCTCTTTTCTTTCCATCCTCCCTTCCTTCCTTCCTCCCTTCCTTCCTTCCTTCCTGCCATCTTCCTTCCTTCCTCCCATCCTTTCCTCCCATCCTTCCTTCATTCCTTTATTTCTTACTTACTTACTCACTTACTTACTTCCTTACTTACTTCCTTACTTGCTCATCGCCAACCTGCCACCCCCTTACCCCCGACCGACCGACCGACCATCCGTCCGTCCGTCCTTCTTCTTCTTGCTTCCTGTATGGCGGCGAGTGCGGCGACGGCCGAACCGCAAGGAGCACGACCCGAGATGCCGCAGAGCCGCCATTCTCTACCCTGTGTACCCGACCGGACCGACCGCGAGGACTCGCGCAGTTCACCACGACAATCCGCCCCGCCTCGCCCCACCGACACCGACGCCCGCCACGATGGCCAATTTACCCGTTACGGCGACCACAACTTTCTTAGCTAATGGAAAAGTCGATACCCGATTGCCGGACCATAGTACACGGCTACAGCGTCCCAGCACCACCGCCCTCGCCCCTCTCCCACCGCCCACGGCCATCCCCGTAACGGTTCCCCTGTTGTTAGCCTGCTCGGCTCCCGAAGCGTCGTCGTTTCACCGGAGCTCGCTTACTACGGCAGGAGCACCCGGGCCCGAGCCCCCCCCCCACCACCTACCCCGGCCTTACCGAATATCCTCCTTTACGACCCGGGCGCCGCTTCGTTTCGATTTACTCGCGTTTTCTACCCCGTTACTTTACAACCAGACTCCCACCCAATCTTCGACACCCACACAAACCCGCGCCTACTCTCTAACCACGATAACGCGCTGATTAGCCCTTACCTTCTCCTTCTCGTTCGTTTCCAAGCGTCGGCCCGGGCTTCCGGCCTCTACGGCACCGTCAAAGTCACGTAGAACTTTCAAGGCTTACGTCCTACGAGGCTCGTGCGCGAAAAATCCCCCATTAGTGTAAAGGGCCGAACGGAGTCTCCTTTTTCTTTTCTTTTTTTTTTTTTAAAAACCGGCTCGTTTTAAATATCCGAGGAAGCGAAACGTCCGCCTACCCCCCCCCCCCCACCCCCTACCCGGGGGGACGAATCTTGGTAATCCCGACTGCTTAATTAAGAAAAACCTCTTAGATAATTGCTGGCTTAATGCCGCCACGGATCCTTGCATTTAGCAGATGGAGGCTGCAGAACGGAGGAGAGAGTAAAATTGACGATGACTCCGTCCCTCCGTCCCACCGTCCCACCGTCCCACCGTTCCTGCGTACGCGTGGGTGCGGGTCTCCGTTGTGTAATAAGCTTGGATTCGAGGCCCTCTGGACGAGACGAAGGCGGAAACGACGTTGGCGGGAGCCGATTGTGAAAAGTCTGCCGCCATCCCCTGGGAATTGGGGTTATCGGGGTTATTGGGGTTATTGTGGTTATTGGGGTTGGTGGTGGTGGCGGGGCTCGAGGTGCAAGGGACAAAGGACGTATAAATACGTCGAATTGCCGTAGACCGGAGGCGGGACGTCGGGGTCGGCTATTACTAGCCACCCGGGGCTGTGGCCGTAAGCCTAGGCGATGACTTTGCGGGACGGCATTGATTGGCATTGATTGGCTCGATAGGCGGCAATCCCGGCTCGTTTATAATGAAAGGGCCGCGTGGCCAACCCCGGGCTATTTATAGAACGGCACCGAGGACTGCTTAGGATGATCAAGCGTTCGCGGGATATCGCTGCTCTCCGTTGGCGGCCTCGCCAACGATTGCCGCGATTGAGCGATCGCGCCAAGTGCCCCCCTCCCACTCCCTCCCTCGGCACCCATCCCACAGCCCCCCCTCCCACAGCCCGAGCGGCAAACTTGACCGGCTCCTATAGTCAGGATGAATTTACCACTCTATCCGGAGACCGAGCGATTTCGGAGCTCGCCCCCCTTCCTCTTCCGACACCGCCCCGCCTAATACGTTTCAACAATAACAACAATAACTCGCTTAATAAACAATCCTCGTCACTTTCGTTTACTGGCTCCGCGCCTCCGACTACCGCTTCACTATCCGTCGAAATCCACGGCCTCCCGAGCCCGTCGTTAGTTTGGATTAATTGTCCAGCCGAGTATCGATCTTTCGTTTAATGCACGTTCAGTCTTCCGGGCTTCCGGTCTTCCGGTCTTAGGAGGCGACTCTGCCACGCAAAGGTCACGCAACTCGCGTCCTTCGGGCACCGCAAGACCCAATATCTCATTAGAGCCAATAAATTTCATTCCCCCGCCTCCCACCGACCTACCCCACCGCCCCATCCACCTACCCCAACCCAACCTCACGAGCTCGTAAGCCGATTGTATCTCTCGCGCTGCATAGCTTCCCGACAAATTTATAGACGCGCTTTCTTTCCCTTTTACATTTCTTTGTTTCTTTTCCTGGCCGAAGTATCGGTGCCCCCTTATCTCGCTCGGGCTTTATAATTTGTGGCCCCCCCACCCCCGGCAAGAGATCATTTCGCGTAGATTGCCTTTACGGATCGCGTTATGTCTTTCGACTTAATGCGGCTTGCGGTAAATTCGCTAATACAAGCCACCCCAATAACCCCAATAACCCCAATAACCCCGACACCTACTTTACCCCCAAAAATTATTAATACCCTTTTTTTCTTTTTTTTTTTTTCACAGCCACACCCCCCCCCACGCACGCGTTTTTACACGGGAATTTATGACGACCCCTTCTTCAACTTCTTCCCTTTCGATATAAATCTTCGCTCTTTCACCGGAGAGCATCGGAATTATATTAATTTTTTCGGGGAAATTTCGGGTGCAAAGGGGTGGCGGGGGGTTTGGGAGTTTTTTTTTGTGTGTGTGTTTTTTTTTGTCCCCCACCCCCCCCCGCCTACAAATAATAAAAAACCTACCTTTTTCCTACAAATTCGACAAGTGTAATATAGGAAATAGTAATTTTTTTTTTTTTTTTTATTAAAAACTTCCTTAATGTAAAGGTTGTCTCTTGTATTAGGAAAGAGGAAGCCTGGGCCGTGTCCCTCGGCTACTAAATTAAATCGAGCAAATAGAGTACGAATCGGAGGAAAACATTGACAATATACGTAAGAACGAGAATAATAAATTCCGATTGTCCGCTTTGGATTAAACGGACCGGCCAACGAACGAATTCTACTACGTTATATTTCCGCAATAAAAGGGATTATTAATAACAATGACGATGACAATGACGATGACAATGACGATGACAAGGACAACACAACGACAACAACAACAACAACAACAACAATAATGATGATGACGATGAGGATGGCGATGACGATGAGGATGGCGAGGATGATAAAAGATGGCATTGGTCGCTCGTATCAAAATTAAACGCAATTTTATTGACATCAATTGACGTAATAAGTCTCGAAATATATTACCCCATTGCCATCAGCCATAAATTACGGTTTCCGAAAAAAAAATTCAGGCCATTATTAAGCCAAGTGGATGAATTTATACGGAGGTTTGACGTTAAACAAAAAAAACAAAAAAAAAAACACGTATTTGCCGAGGAGGAGGAGGAGGAGGAGGAGGAGCGCGGAGGAGGAGCGCGGAGGGCACTTGAGAATAAATATTTAATGTAATCCCGATAGCAGCTTCGTTTTCATTTACTTTGTAATGTCGAGCGAATCGCGTGCACTTCGCCAAGGAAAGATGTTGATTTGTTATCGCGAAGGAAAGCGTAAAGTGGCGTAGGATGAAAGAGGATAGAGAAACGAAGGCCGTTAACGTCCTATTGACGCTTAGACATATTGATGTATAACTCCTGCAGGTTTCTCGCTCGGCCTCTAACCGATCTCCTCCCTCTCTCTCTCTGGCTCTCTCTCTCTCTCTGGCTCTCCGTGTTGGTATACACGGTATATCAAGGTTATCTGCGCGATGAAAAATGTATCGCGATATTGGATATTTCCTCGCTTTAATAAATCCGCCAGTAGCAATAGCCGTCGTGGGGGGAGCGGGGGGCAGGGTGGGCGGGTGAAAGTTGATAAGAGCCGGGAACCACGAGGCTTTATTGATAACGCAGAGACCGTGATTGTATTAGTATTTGGTATATTCGCGCGGTA
Organism: Ceratosolen fusciceps; assembly: GCA_018883505.1. Lineage (NCBI taxonomy): Eukaryota > Metazoa > Arthropoda > Insecta > Hymenoptera > Agaonidae > Ceratosolen > Ceratosolen fusciceps. The sequence goes on from RCIC01000026.1 coordinate 896,686, forward strand.
TTATTGATATTTAGAATAATGGACGAGGAAAGCCTTGAGTCTCGGGTAGGCGTCCCCGCGACGTAGGGGAGTCTTGCGTGCCGGGGATATGCGGTGGTAGGAAGTCATCGTGGCCATTTGCATACGCATTATCTTAATTATTCATACGGACGGAATTGAAAAGGTTTTTCGAAAGCGAGGATTAAAAGTCTCATCAGCAGTAATTTACTTATCTAATACTCACGAAGTCGACTGGGCGGAGCCAAGATTCACGAAAACTGTTAGATAGAGACGGAGAGAGAGAGAGAGAGGGGGGGAGAGAGAGAGAAGTGTTATTTATGAGAGAGGATCCGAAGGGAGGCAATCGTAGCCCCCCCCCCCCGAGCGTGTACGGTGTACGGTGTACGGTGTACGTGTAAGCGCGTGCGTATGCGCGTGGAAGGGAAGCCCGCGGCCCCGCCGCCCGAGCTTACTTAATCGCCAGATCGAAGATCTTAGCTAGTCCGCTAGTCCTCTATTTAATAATCAGACGAGTAAAAGCTCTCTTGCTCTCTAGCTAAAAGTGTTGGCGTTAACGAGAGGGCCGCGTCGTCGTGTAGACGCGAAGGGACGAGGAGTCGATATTTTCGAATTACCGCCCCAATGACTCCCCGGTAAACAAAGCTCTCCTCCTTGGCACCGGTCATATTTCAATCAATACTTACGCGATCCACTGCTTCTCTCTCTCTCTCTCTCTCTCTCTCTCGCTCTCTCTCTCTCTCTCTCTCCCCCCGCCCCGCTGCTAGTAAGCCCCGATACCTCATGGAGATAGGGCTACGCGACTCTGAGCTCGGACGAGAGAGTCTCGCCTCCTCGCCTCCTGGGGAGAGTGCGAGGTCACCGTTTGCTTACCGGGCTTTCCGTCTCGATTAAAATTCATATTCGCACGGAAACTATTCGCCCCGGCCCTTCTTCGCATCCACCCCAATCGAACGGCCCTTCTTCGTCGCGACGCCGCAACCCCCCCTCCAACCCTCCGCCCCTGACCCCACCGGCCCCGAAATGGTGCTCGGCCCGAAAAGCCTCCGACTCCGACGAATCCCTAGCTAAACTAATGCCCCGGCATTACCCTTTATCAATAATTTAATTTTAAATTTCGCCGAGCCGGCGTCATAAAGCTTAATTCGAAAAAGGAAGAGGCTCTTGTCGCGCGATAAATTTATAATTGAGAGAAGCGTGTAATCGAAGGTAAGAAAGTTAACAAAGTTTTTATAGGGCCGACGTACCGCCCTCTACCTCCGTCCCACCCCGTTACGCCCCGTCCGTCGCCGAAATCGACGACGCTGCTACCAACGACCACCACCACCACCACCTACTACTACTACTACTACTAGCACCTACTACTACTAGTACCAGTACCTATTACTACTACTAGTACTACTACTATCGCTACTACTACTAGTACTACTGCTACCGCCGTCTTCTTCGGCAGCTCATCCAACTCTCCCCCCCCACCCCCGCCCCTCGCCTTTCTCCGCCACCCAACCCATCCACCCTCGGACGTCTCGTACTCCGGCTCGGGGATTTCTCGGAGCGGAATTATGCGGCGAGGGTAGATCCGAGCGTCGGCGAGAATTAACGTCTCTTGTGGCATAAAAAATCTGTGTAATCAATTATCGAACCTTTTCTTTACCCTATATTTCACGGCCAATGAGCGAGTCAGCGAACCCCCAGAGTACCCAGAGCCTGCTCCTCCTTATTTCTCCTCCCTCGCCTCCGCCGCCTCCGCCTCACCGTCCCGACAACCGTTTTCCTCGTTTGCCCGTTTCCCTTCTCCTCCTCCTTATCGTCCTCGCGCCCTGCCTTCAATTCCATCGGTTCGTCAAATATTTGTTATCTTAAATTGTGCGTTAAAGTTTTAAAGGTCTCAAAGAATCCCAATGTTGTTATTATCGGGCCCCCCGCCCCCGCCTCCGCCCTTCGCCCTCGCGCCAACCCAGTTGCGCTCAAGGCCGGCCTTCGTTCGCACGCGCGCAACGTTACGGACGATCCGCGATCCCCGATGCGCCTCGATCCACACGGATCCAATCCGTACGAACCAAAAAAAATCTATTCCCCCCGCTCCTCTCCCCACCCCAATAACCCGGTGCACTACCCTTCGACGAGTTGTGGCACTTTTCGTTACCGTTGCGCTTAACGTAGGCGGGCCCGCTCGATTGGCAAGAGAGACGTGCGCGCGCGCGCCTACTACGTGCGCTCGAGAAAGTCTCTCGACTCAAGATTTAAAATACTACTTAGGATTCTCGTAGACGCGCGCAGCATCCATCCTGTCGCGCTTGAGCTGCGACTGCAAGCCATCCATCCGCGCTGCAGTTTAATTGCGTGACTACGGACGGGGAAAGGGGTTACGGAGGAAAGAGGGGGGCGAAGGAAACAGAAAAAAAAGAAAGAAAAGACGGAGGGTAAATGCCGGCCAATAATTACGGGCGAGGACGTGGCAATGGTGCCGTTAGATGGTCCGGGCGAACGGTCGCCTCGCTCGGCAGGTAAAAGGCCTCGTTGGGTTTACACCCTTTAACGCGCCCATTGATATGTCATTAATCCACGGCGGGCGAAAGTCAAAGGACCCGCCGTAATGACTCGGCCGTAACGTACCACGCGCCGTCTAACACCCGCCCTCGCCCCCCAACCCCGCCCCCCGGCCATACCCTCGCGCGCGTAAACGTATGCGCGCCCGCGCAAAGGAGGGAAGGGAGGAAGGGGCGGGACGTCTGGCAAAGGGACGCGGACGCTTCGATTTCCTTTTTCAAAAGCCTCGGACTAATTTGCCAGCCCCTCCCCACCCCCTCCACCTGCCCTCCCGACCGCTCGCAACTATCTGTCATTAATTTTTCCTCGGCTTTTCCCCACCCCGGACCTCGGGCTTTTTGCAAAACACTCGCCGCCTTTAATGAGTACTTAAGCGGTCTACCGACACTTTGCTTACGAATGAAAAACTCCCTTTTCTACTCCCCGTATTCCCTCGTATTCGCTTCGAATATCATTACAAGCCTCCTGACAGATCCACCCCCTCGCCTACCCTTAAGAAAGCTATTACGCGCCACCAATTACTTTATGCCTGTCATTTTTCATTCGACGCTCGGAACAACAACGTCAACAATAACAACAACGACGACGACGACGACGACGACGACGACGACGTACGAAGTAGAAGTAGAAGTAGAAGTAGAAGTAGAAGAGGGTAAATAATAATGAATGCGTTGCTTACCTCGAAGTCCTTGGATTTTTAAATCTATAAGAAACACCTTCGAGTTGATTGTCCGACCAGGTGACTGGATTCATTGAAGGAATTTGAATTTCTTCTTACAAAAAGAAAAAAAAAAAAGCAGAAGAAAAAAAAAATATATAAACAGGGGTAAAAAAGGTTTATTCCGATTACGATTCCCGTGTAAAGATGCTCGGGAATGCGAAGCTTAGTAACGAAGGCAGGAAGGAAGGAAGGAAGGATGGAAGGATGGAAGGAAGGAAGGAAGGACGGGAGAGAGCGGGGGGTGGGGTGGGTGGGCAGGAAAGTAATAGCAAAGCTGCTGCGAAGCTAGTGGTAAGGGAAGGAGGGATGATTCAAACGGTTATTAAAAGGAAAAAAAAAAAAAAAAAAAAAAAAAAAAGAAAAGAGAAGAAGGAAGTTGTTCGACTCCGGGGTCGCCGAAGAACGATGTAACTGAAATATTAGAAAGAATTTCCATCTCGATATAAAGAGGAGAAAATGTTGCGAGAGCTGATTGCGATATGAAAGTGCTTGGCCGGGGCTGCAGAGGGCGAAGGACTGAGGACTGAGGCGGCCCGGGGGGGGGGGAGAGGGGAGAGGGAGCAGGAGGAAGGAGAGAGCAACACTTGATGTAATAATATTCTTCTCCCTCAGCGTTTGCATGCAAACTAGCTTTTTGTCTTTGTCTTTGTCTCTCTCTCTCTCTCTCTCTCTCTCCATCTCTCTCTTTTTCTTTTTTTATTTTTTTTTTCTCTACAACAGACGCTCGGCTTGCTTGTAAGCTTTAAAGCAGCCGGGCGAGGCATCGCTTCGGCAAAGTTCACATGGAGAATTTTCCGATATTTATGAGCGCAGAAGGTAAAGAGGCACGAGGGGAATTTATTAAGAGCGTCAGCCCGAGATTGCTAATAAGCTGAAAATATCGATGGGCGATATGAAAATTACCAGCGCTCGCGCAACCTCCTCGCCATCCGTGCGTGCGTGGGTGCGTGGGTGCGTGCGTGGGTGCGTGGGTGCGTGCCTGGGTGCGTGTCGGTGAGCCTCCTTCGTTCCCGTGAACGGTGGGTTGGAGGCGGGTGAGGGGGGGGGGCTTGCGTTGTACCTGGCGCGCAAGTATTTAATATAACGGTGGAGGGTTTGCGCCCGGAATGTGGATATAAGCCCGTGAAAATAATCGCCGAGGTAAGCGACGTCTTTCCCGATAAACGGCTTTGCAGTTTAAGATATTTGCGCGCGCCCCTCGCTTACCGTAGGTGTTTATTGTGTGTTTATGTTCCGTAAGGATCGAGCAGACCGGGGATATTTTATGTAAATTGTAGCTGCTTAGCATTAATTACGCTCCGTTAAATCAGCTCGGTGCTTCGAGGCCCCCCCCTACCCGCCCCAATAACCCCGAGCCGACCCAACCCACGCAGGGCTGTTTTGCATTTTACGAATTTTCCTTTCGATTACCTCTCGGCCCCCTGCAGCCACCCACTCACCCACTCACCCACCACCACCCACTCCAGCATCTGATTATTAAGAAAAGCATAAGGCAGCATAAGTTGGACGGCAAAAAAGTAGAACCCACGGGCTAATGGACGCGCCGACCGATCGGGGACGATGAAAGCTCGCTATCGATATGGGCCCGTCGACGGTCTGCCGAGGCCAACTCAGCAGAGAGAGTGAGAGAGAGAGAGAGAGAATGGTGGGTGGCCCACCGACATTCATGGGATAATCTCCTTTTGTAGGTAGGCGCTCCGAGGACTTAGAGCCCGAGGGAATGGGAGAAAGAGAGTTTGAACCCCTTGGCAAAGAGACCGCGGAATCTCTGCCCTCCCCACCCCTACTCCTCCATCACAGCCGACACCGCCACACCGTCCCACACCCACCGCCACCCACCGACCGACCAACCGACGCGATAAACTTTCTTCGACTTTTGACCCCGAGCGGGGCCTATGCTCCCACCACCGCCGCCCAGTCAGTCGAGCAAGCCAAAGCGCTTGACTTTTAAATATACGCGAGAGGCTGGAAAAGTCTTTGAAAAATCAGTCCCTCCCCCGCCCCCTCCATTGTCCTTTCAATTCAATTTTATTAAACGTGTAATAAACTTGTATAAACTTTACAACGACTTTGTCACATATAATTCTTGGCGCGCTCTTCTCCGAGCGCGCCACACGCACGCAATCCGCACGCTATTATCATTATCATCATCATCATCATCATCATCATCATCATTGTTATTGTTGTTGTTGTTGCTGTTGCTGTTTTTGTTGTTATTATTATTAATTATTAATTATTATCTATTGTCTATTATCTATTATTATTATTATCTATTATTATTATTATTAGTATATACACTTTATTTACCATGCAAGTGTCTTCTCGTAACTGTCAACAAACAACATCCTTCGTATCGCACATTAATTTCAGAAATTCTCTTATAAATTCGACGAGAAATTCAAACATTGAAAACTATTTTTATTCCTATTTTTTTTTTGTTTTATTTTTTTTTTCTTATTATTCTTTCTTTCGATTCATTGTTTGTTTTTATTTATTTATTTATTTATTTATTTATTTATTTTTTTTTTATCTTTTTCCTCTTCTTCTTCTGCTTCTGCTTCTGCTTCTGCTTCTACTTCTACTTCATCATCTTCTTCTTCATCTTCTTCATCTTCTTCTTCTTCTTCTTCTTCTTCTTCCTCGTCACTCATTTCCCCCGTTTCTTTCCTGATCCTCGGCTGACTCTTAGTTAGACCCACGCTCCCGGCGTGACCTCTCCTTATTGTCATTGCTCTTGCAGAAGAACTCGTGTCCCGTCAAATGAATTTAAGGGTTCGAGGGAGATGTATCGAGGGCGATGGATCGACGAATTAATAATGACTGGCGAGCGTGGCTCGCTTCTCCGGGCTCGAGTGGAACAATTTTATATGGTTTTCCAATGAAATGGCCCCCTTGAAGTACTTCTGGCAGGTATCGCAGTGAAATTTGTACTTGTTCTCGTGGCATCTGAGGTGCTTATTGAGCAAGTCCTTGCGCGCGAACGTCCGCTCGCAGCTGTTACAGGGAAATTTGTCCGGATTCGTGTGAAATATATTGTGCCGCGTTAAGTTATCGAGTCTCGAGTACTTTCGCGTGCAAATGTCACAGGCGAATTTGTTGCGTTCGGAGTGACACCTTTGGTGGTACTTTAAATAACGTTTCTGTGAAAATGACTTACCACAAGCGCAACAAGTCAACTGATTCTCCTCGTTCGCTTGTGCGTTCAAGTGCCTTTTGACATCGGCCTCGCTATCGAACTCCTCCTTACAGTACGGGCACGAGCTCTTCGACGCCGCCTGCTTATCGCGTATTATCTTCTTCAAGAAGTTCGGGTCGGTCATTATCTGATAGAGATACGTGTCCTTGAATCTGTTACCGTCTACCGACGGATTCTTCATTGCCGCCGCCGCCGCTGCCGCCGCCGCTGCCGCTGCCGCTGCTGCCGTCGTCGCTGTCACCGCTGTCACCGCCGCTGTCACCGCCGCTGTCACCGCCGCTGTACCCGTGGCCGCTTTAGCCGGCCCCGATGCCGTCGACTTATCCGTTCCCCCGAGAGCACGCGAAGCCACCGCCTGGCCCGTGCATCCGCCGCCGTTCCTCAACGACAGGTCCACCGCTTCGGTATTACGATCCACGTAAAACGGGGACCACCTATCCGTGACGTCACCAGCCTGAATTCCAGCCTGAAAAAGTAAAAGAGGCAAAAGAAAAAAAAAAAAAAAAAAAAGAAAAAAGGAGAACAATGTTTGGCAGATCTCGTGTCACCGATTTCTGGCCAATTTACTAGAAGTGATTTAGAAATTGATGCTGCATGCGCAGCCTAAGTAGTATCGATCCACCCTCCCCTCCCCCCCCACCCCACCCCGCTATCAATATAATCGTAGGCTAATCGTGCCCCGGCGATACGATGACGGGACGTTGAGTAATTTCGTGGAAGTGATCACACAACTCGTCTCGCCAACAATATTTATAAATCCTCGGTAGCAGGTGTATTGGTCCTCTTAGTGGCTAAATATTCGGAATATTTCACAATCGGCTTGGAGCTTACGGCCTCATTTTATTTCCCCGTCTGTATTTAATGGAAATTAAGCCTTACGCGCCCTCGTAGTAGCTGCGGAAACGGCGGCGATTTCCTCGTATTATGCGTTACGAGCGACCGATTGAATAGAAATCTGTGCAATTATTGACAACGGCCACGTATCCACGTCGATTCTACGTCGATTCTACGTCAATGACTCGCGTACGATTATTAACGACATCGTTAACGATTGTATTGGACTAACCTGCTTATGAAGTACCGAGCCGACATCACGTGTAAGCTCGTTGCGCTTTCTGAAATTCGGACTTTTGAAAGAAGACGTGTTGATGGTGGTGGTGTTGATGGTGGTGGTGTTGATGGTGGTGTTGATGGTGGTGGTGGTGGTATTGGTCGTGGTGATGGTGGCGGCGGTGGTGATGGTGGTTGTGACGGCGGCTCTGACGGTGGACGAGGAGGAGAAGGGGGTGAAGGGGCCGACGCGACGGCCGCCACCGCCGCTGCCAATATCACCACCACCACGACCACCACCACTACAACCACCACCACCACCACCGCCACCACCACCACAACCACCGCCACTTCCTTCGATCCGTCTTCTCGATAAATATCCCGAGGCTGCAGTTTTTGCTTTTGCATGTCCTTGGCTGTTATCCCTTCGAGGCAGATGTCGTGGCAGGCTCTTAACACGCATTGCACTCTAGAAAACGGCACAACGCGCTTATCAACAACACGACGAAAACTCAATCGCGACTACGCCGAAGAAATCAACAACAACAACAACAACAACAACAACAACAACAACAATGATAATGATAATAAAAATAAATAAATAAGTAAATAAGTAAATAAGTAAATAAATAAATAATAAGGAAAAAAGATTAAGTCCTCGATCGGCAATTACGAGATTTAATTACGAGAACAAAACCGGCAAATACAGATATACTAATACTAATACTACAAAGAATAATAATAAGAATGTACTACGAACGTTGACGAGAGCGATGGTTATTGGGTGCGAGGCGAGGGCGGCAGTAAGAATTGCATGAAGCCAAGTGACTCCGTTGTAGGCCAGAGATAGAGAGAGAGAGAGAGAGAGAGAGAGAGAGAGAATAATATTTTTAAAGGAAATAATGAGGAACGGTATCGCACGGGCGTCAGTAGTGGCCGTCGTCTTCACACTAATCGCTCGGGCGATCGAATGCCAAGGCTTGGAGAATTTTGACGATCCGTGCCCCGGAAAATGTCCTCTGAACGCCTTTGACGAGTCTGGGCAATACAATGGCTTAGCGGAGTCGCGAACAGATCCTCCGGCACGTGAAATTCCATTCAAATCCGATTTATTTTGAAACGCGCTGGCGCATGTGTGTATTATTTACCTTTGGCCGGAGCTAATTTCATCGGCTCAGTTCGATCGTGTTACCACTACACGGACCGACAGCCCGGCCGACCTGTCCCAATACCTTCGCTCTATTAAAAATCCGACGAGGATCGCTACGTAGGCTACGTAGGCACCCGACTCTACCATCCCCCGCCCTTCTCATCTCCGCAATATCTCCGTAACTTGTACGCGAGCAGCAAGGACAACGACAACGACAAGGACAACAACGACAACGACCGACAAAGACAAGTAACGGGAATGGTGTGCGCTTAATGTCGTACGTATCGACAGCCTGTGTGCGCGCGAGTGCTTCCACGTATTTATTTATGTACGAGTATACGTACGGATGTGCGGGTGCGGTGGACGGAGTAGAGGTGCGCGCCCGGCCACCGCACCCGCACGTATCGATCAACGACAAAAACTTTTAAGCAAGTCTCCTCGATCCCGCCGCGGTGCTGATACATTTTTAAACTCAACCTCCTTCCCATAAAAGTTTACGATAATGTTAATAATAATAATAATAATATGATATAATAATGATAATAATGATGATAATAATGATAATAATGATAATAATGATAATAATGCCCACGGCCTGGTTAGTCAGGAAGTTTTAGTGCTGCTCGACGATCGGAAGGGAAATAACAAAGTTTCAATTTCGCTACTAACGAGTATGACAAATTTATTCCCACAATTTAGGCGGGCTCGCGCCATTCGCCTGCCTCTCTATAATGCAACTGACTAATCGTGAATGCATCGACACTCGATTGCTTACCCGCTGCCCAACCCCCTCTACGCCCTTCAAGCACTTTTATAGCTCTTATAGCGGAATAATAAGTCCGAGCCGCGGATAACGATGTCGCCGTTTCCAAAATTACGCGCATCATCCGATTCTTCTTTCTTTACCTATACCCCCCCGCAGCCCCTCCCACCCTCCTTGATTTCCTTACAGTGCACCGGGAGGAGCCCTTGTTTTTTAGTTGTTCTTTTCCTTTTCCTTTTCCTTTTCCTTTTCCTTTATCTGAACCTTTGTTTGAATAATAAATGCAACGGAGGAACGAGTGTAAATGGCATTTGAGGTATAAATGGGGAAAAGCGTGGGGGGGAAAGAAGGGCCGTATTGACGATAAGAGGGGAAAAACACGGGACGAGGGATCGGTTCGAGTATTTTTAATTGCGAGGCCGGAGGACGGCGCGGAGGTAAGAGGACGCGGCCGAACGACGACGACTCTTGGTAAATTGTCATACCTCTCGGAGCGACGCTGCTCTACCGCGCTGCTTTTCTTTATTTCCCCAGTGGCTCGATGAGGTTATATCATTTTGTTGTTTTTTTTTTTTTTTGTTTTTTTTTTTTTTTCTTCACTCGTCGTTCCCCCTTACCGGCCCCTCGTCACCCAGCCCATCCTCCCGCATCCCCCCCACCTCGTCCCGTGCCTGCGCAGCTAGCTACTCATCTTACGGCCTGGGCAATGCCTCCGTCTTCTTATTAGCAAAGCTAATTGGAAATACAAATGGTTATTCACGGTAAGGGAAATGGCGGAGCTCTGGACGACTGCCGACTCACGGATAAAGTGAGCGAGAGAGCCGGTTTCGGCAGGAGACAGGACTCAAGCTCCTCGTACATTATTTGCTCGTATTATTAAGCTTGTATTTGCCCCAGATAATTAGGGATTTTTTCTTTTTCTTTTTAACCGGCCAATTTGTATGAATAATTAATTGATTTTACTAGACCGAGGTGGATCGTCGTTCGGCGTTCGGTCCACGGGCCCACGCCACCCTCCTGACGTACTTGGTCGGCTCGTCGTTTTAGCGGCAACTCGGTCGGATCGTTTCGAGTGACAATAAAACTCGGCAGAAAAAAGCGGATCGTTCCAAATGAAATATTCATCGCGTCTCGGAATTACGCTTCGATGGCTGCCTCTTATAATGAAGAATGCAATTCAAAAGTCGATGAAAAATGCAACTTCGCTTTAAAGATTCAAGTGAACGGCGGCACTGTGTATGGCCTCCCCCGGCTGAGCACGAGGATACGACGATACGGGCGCAAGAGGAGCATCCGCGCAATTTCCCAAAGTATCAATTGACGGACTCGCTCTCTCTCTCGCTAACTCGCTCTCTCTCTCGCTCTCTCTCTCTCTCTCGCTCTCTCTCTTTAGGTAGGTGAGCTCGAGTAAGCGTGGGTGCGTGGGTGCGTGTGCCTCGCGCCAGCCCCGTACCTCCTACGTGCTGCATCAGTCATCAGTCCCGCCCCCCTCCCCGACCCCGCCCCCGCCCCCCTCCCGCGCCATTACGCGCGGCGCGCGCAAAAGGGAATTTTTATTTAAAGTTCGCCGGATGCGCCCGCACGCCAAGTAAATTACACGGGGAGGTGGGTTTTTTTTTTTTTTTTTTTTTTTTTCCTTCAAAGTCTCGACTCCGCGCATCGGTCCTTCTCCGGGTTCGACGGGGCTCTTCTCCCTTACCCTTACCCGGCCTTCCCTCCGGCCCCGATCCCCTGGCAAGCCGCGCCGCCGCCGACGCCTGATGTGCCCCCAGGACTGGTGGGGGGCGGGGGACAGGGCAGGTCAGGGCTTTCCTGAAAAATATGAGTTTAATAAAGAAGAGGGCGTGATGTATGGCTCCGTGCCAAGCAGGCTGGCGGGTGGCTATGGGGGCTGCGAGGGGAGGTGGAGGTGGAAGAAACTCGCGAGATCAGCCGGCTTCGATACGCCAGGTATTGTATACGTAATATAAGTTACCCGAAAGAAGGCGAAGTTTATAAAGGGGGCTGCTTTGCTCGGCGAAAATAATAATAAAAAAATAATAAAACAAAGTCAGAGAGAAAAGAAAAAAAAAGAAAAAAAGAAAAAAAGACAAGAAGAAAGAAAAAAAGAAGAAAGAAAGAAGGAAGGAATGAATAATGAGAGGGAAGGGAAGGGAAGGGAAGGGAAGGGAGCGATGCCGTGCGCGATGCTTTTACGCTCTACGTTCGTGACGAAAATCAATCGTCGAACGAAGCTTCGCCCTCCCCCCCCCACCCGAAATAATGTGATTTTCTTTCTTCGGCATTCTTGTCTCACTTTATTACCTAACCATTGCCCGTCCCCTTAACATATTCCTTTCCTCGCCCGATCCGACGGACTTGAGCTAGCCGGCTAGCTAGTTTAAAAAGGGCAGAAATCAGTCCGAAATTGACCATTGACCTCCGCCCCCCGCCCCTTATTTTCGTCGCTATAAAGAATAACCCCAATAACCCCAATAACCCGAATAACCTCCTTATGTATGAAATTTCATTATTAACCGCCGATAATAATTCTTTGGTCCTCTATCCTCAATCCTCTAACCCCCTCCGCCCGGCTTATTCGCTCGAATCATCAAAAGATTCTATTTCTATTCTTAAAAGAAGTGGCGCGGACCGCGTCTTTTAATTTCTCCCGCAGCATCCGCTCGTAAATTTAAAAGCACTCCAATGATAAATTATCACGGATATAGAATGCCTCAGCAGCATTTGTACGAAGGCTCCCGTAAAACAGTACCCCGTACTCCTCACCCTCGCCCCCTTATCTTTATCATTTATTTGCTTATTTCCTTATTTATTTATTTATATACGTATGTATTTGTTTACGTTGGTCCAGGCAGTCGCGTGGGATGCTGTTTAGTCGAGTGACGAATGACTTGAGGAGAACCGCGACGATATTGGTGAAGAGTATTAAGAAAAATCCCGCGATCGCACCGTAGAGTAGAGTAGAGCAGAATGTTGTTGTGATGCCGGTATTGGAAGAGTATCCGTAAAAAGGGGGAGTGCAAGGGATTGTCATGTAAATCGATGAGGGCGCCTACTGAGGCCACATTACGTGGCAGCTCGCACAGGATGCTCGTAACTTATCCAGATAAGGGGTAGTAAAGCGTCGAGGCGCATAGCCACGGATGTGCCTGAGAATATGGCGCGACATACAATTCACGCTGTTTCAATACCGCACTCGATCATCACGTCCGTACGTCCCCCCCACCCCACTCCGCCCGGAAGCATCGATCGCTGGGGAGGTTAGAAGCAGGCCGCTATTAGGAGGGGGCATCTCGATCACGGATGCGATCGGTATAAGGATGGCGATGGATAAGGGGCTTGGATTGAGGAAAGGGGCCCAACAGGTCCCACTATACAGGAGGGCAGGGAAGGGCAAGGCGAGTCGGTTATCGGGAGTAAAAAACAGGCTGAAAAGGAGTGGCGGCGAGGGAGGGGGGGGGGCGGCGGGCATTTATACGGGGTAACTGGATAAAAAGGGGTAGGGTAATGCCGGGGCTAAAACAATATTTGGCGCGTGACTTGGGTAAGGCGAAAAGCCCCGAGAGTGTTTATTAAAGCCGCGCGGATGCTGGAGTCGAAGCGCCCCCGCGTAGAGAGACGGTAGCCGTCAATAGGGCTCCTTCTTGGCTTATGCATAAAGCTCTTTCTCCCGCGCGGCTTTATCGTCGGCATCGAGCCCTTACCCGGATCCCCGGATCCCTGCGCATCCCCGGATCCCTGCATCGCCGGCTCTACGATGACGGTGCGTGGCGTGGCGGGGGGTATCGTCTAGGGTGGATAGCTGTAGCTCGCGGGTCGCGACCATGGCGGCTTCTGCCGCCGCCGCTGCCGCTGTTGCTGCTGGTGCCGCTACCGCTCCTACTGATACTCCTGTTACCGCGGCTACGGCTGTCGCTGCGGGCGAGGGGCACCCGAAAGACGGCGACGGTGAGGGCGACGACGACGGTGAGGGCGAGAGCGGGGACTAGGACGAGGACGAGAGCGGTGGCGGTAACGGTGGCGGTGTAAGGATGAAAACCCCGTCACATTTCACTGCAGACTAATAACTTCTGAATATTCATTTGGGCGTTGCTCCTTGCCTTCTTGGGCAGGGCCGTAAACAGGCCTTAAGGCTTCCTTCCTGGCTGCAAATATCTGATATAGGGGGCAGAAGCCAGCCGCCTAATATATACCCATCAATAATACACGCGTCCCGAATCCTTTTATTCTCGGCCGTACGTGACTCCTCGCGTATTTCGGCAATTACGACTTTTACGGCTGGTCCTTGCCCCCACCCCCCACCCGGGGGGGGGGGAGTAGTCGGGAACGACCGGAGGAACAAAAATATTATGCCCCACGGATCGACGAAGAATGGTCGTAATCAGTTTCAGCTTTTCACCGTCGATCTATACAACAAGTCCACCGTTCGATCCTCCGACGTCCCGTCCTAGCCCGCCCGTGAAATTAATTAGAGGGCAGGAGGGGGAGGGAGTGAGGGAGTGAGGGAAGTGAGGGGTAGGCATTCGAGGATGGGTAAGGGAGTGAAGCGGGCGCGCGTTAATTACGGGAGGCTTCCGATTCCCCGGACCCGAATTGCTTTAGAAAAAAAAAGCGCTCTCCTTCGTAGCGGTGGTGGGGTGGGTGGGGGGGGGTGGGACAAATTGTCAATCCAAGGACAAACAGAAACAGACATTTTTCTCCTCCGACGTGTCCCGCTCCCCCCTGGGAGGATCGTCTCCTCGTCGGCAATTGCTACCGGGACGGACGCACTATCCTCGGCTCGGGGGGGGGGGGGTGACGGTCGGACGTCTGCAGCGCCCGAGCTTTTCCCGCTCTCTCTCTCTCTCTCTCTCTCTCTCCGTCCCCCTCAACGCCACCACCACCACCACCACCACCGCCACCAACACCTCTACCTTTAGCGTAGGACCAAGGAAGTGTAGGGAAGGAGCACCCTTCCTCGGTGGAAAGAAACGAGCCGTAGACGCCCGGGAACGCTCCGAGCCAATAAGCCCAAAGTCGACCGGGCGCCCGCTTCAATTCCGCGATCACTGCGACAAATTAGCGCAGACGAATTTCCCCTTTGCTCGCTCGCTCGCTCGCTCGCTCGCTCTCTTACCTTCGACCCCTTTGCCTCGTACCCCCGCGTCGCCGCGCTGCCCTCCTCTCGCGTCCTCTCTTCTCCCGGGCGCTCTCGCTCCCGGTATCTCCGTCGCCACGGCACTCCGTACCTTAATCGCTCCTACGGGACGTCGCGAGAGAGAGACAGAGAGAGACAGAGAGAGCGGGTGAGGGAGAGAGAGAGGGAGGGGTAGGGAGGGGCGGGAGAGTCACGACAATTCTCACGGACGATCCAACACATCTTCCAATTGGAAGAAGCGTTTCGATTTAGAAAGAGCCACTCTTCTTAATGCAATCCTTCCTCCGGAATATCCATTCATTTCCCGCGACTCGCTAAAACCGTACACCCCTCCATCATCCACTCCCCACCCCTCCATCCACTCCCACCCCCCGCTCAAATAACCCCTCCCGGGCCGTGCCGTTGGGCTCGGGACTCGTTCCCGTGCGCGTCCTCCTTCGTCACCGTCGCCATTACGGGACGCCGCGTTTCAAATGGCCTTCGTACTTGCGTATAAATAAGCTCAAATGACACATTCAAGCAAATTACGTTTCCCTCGGAAATGTAATGCCGATACAAGCGACGGAAGCATTTTTCACAAGACACATTGATAAGCCGAATTACGCGTCGCTTAATTGAACCTTCGGCCGAGACTCAAAGTCTAATTACATTCGATTCGTGACTCTCCACCCCCCCCGTTCTGCTCGTCCCCCTGCCCCTGCCCCTACAGCCATTGCCATTGCCATTGCCATTCCCAATTACATTGCCATTGCCATTGCCGTTAGACAGTCCGAGTTTTGCTCTGTAAGCTGAAATGCGTCATCTAACGAGCTTACGCAATAAGTACCATTTTTCACGGCTAACTACTGTATCGCGTACGTAATACCGACCTTCGCTGCTGCACTCCGTCTTAATCTCCCGATTCCTGTAACAATGCAACCAATCATCTTGTCAGGCATTAGAAACAGGTCATCGGCGTATAAAAGAAACCTCTCTTCTGAACTTGATATTAAAAAAAAAGAAAACAAAAAAAAGAAAAAAGAAAAAAGAAAACAGAGGATAACCCCAATAAACGCAATGGATCGTGAAGCTCTTATCCAACACAATTAATGCAGTACTGCCAGTAGAGAGAATAACGGCATTAATTTTAAATGTAAAATCGCTTAGAATGGAGTTATCGCGGTACGACCGATGGGGCGTCGTATGTGATGATAAACGTATGAAAAATACAAGGCAATAATAGAAGGGGTCGTGAAAAGCGAATCCAATCCGTCGGATAAGAATGGGGACGTAAAAATTATTCATAAGGGCGGGGAGTTCGTGGTAATTGAGTCGTGGGGACGCGGAAATAAGAAGTTTAGAGGTGAGCCGAGCATAGAGCGAGCCTAACGAAGGGGCAAGTGGGGCTGAAAAAAAAAATTAAACGTAATTAATAAGCTTGTGCGGGTGATGACCGCAACGGCAAGATGAAAACAAGCAGCGCCGAGGAGGATGGCGGGGGGGCGGAGTGGCGAGAGGAGATTTAGCGCCTCGTAGATGGAGGGGCTCGCGAGTGGCCGCGTCGGTGGGTGGCGGGGTGGGAGGGAGAGAAGAGAGAGAAGGGAGGAATGACAAATTAAAAATTTCACAATGACAAGTGACGTTCGTGGATTGGAGAGTACGAGTACGAGAGGACGAGGCCGCAGGAAGGAGCGGGTCAACGGTGCGGGTCGTGGGTCGCTTGCCGCATACACCGCTCGGCGTACCTCCTACAATGTTGTTTAGCGCCGATGGTTAGGAAGCGCGACTCTTGATAATAAATATAGAGAAAATGAAAAATTATTAAAAAGTTCCTTTTTAGCCGCGGTAATACGGCGCGTCGGCCCCCGTGGGACGCGACATTAAAATGCTGATGCCGGCCTGCCTCACCTGCCCTTCCCCGAGCCCACGAACCGCTCGGCGTCCTCGCCTCCTTCATGGGCAGCGGCGGTGGTCCTCTGGGTGGGCGTACGCCGTGCGCGCGAATTATTTATACGCAGGAGTCTCTCTGACGACATTACCGTCCTGTTAGTATTAAATCATAATGAACGACCTGTTACGAGGTGCTGTGATTCCTCCCCCCCGACCCCCGACCACCGACCCGCGACCCGCGACCCACGACCACGCTGCTTACAACCACTCCTTGCTGCTTTCGTCTCTCGAATATACGGCCCAACGCGTTGTTCTGTTGATTACAGCTCGCCCCGACTCTCCCGACCGCCACCCACCGTTCCTCGTCCACCGCCCCCCCCACCCCCCAGCCCTCTACCTCCTTGGCGACGGACAACTTGACGATGCCGCCCAACTACCCACGGCTCCTTTCGACGAGTCGCGCGAAAATTTCTCGACGCTTTAACGACGCGGTAGCCGACGGTTCTTTTCGGGCGAGGGGGTTGGGGGAGGTAGGATCGCGGCCATTCGTCGAGCGAGGCAAGGCTAATACAGTTTTATAATTACAAGCCGGGGGAGGTGGGGGGGGGGGTAGGCAGTCGTTTCTCCGTGAGTCGTGGGCACCGACGACGCGGTGCCGGTCTCGTCCTTTCCACCTGATCGACGATGCCTACCACGTCATCCACGAGCCACGGCAACTACCTCCCCGCCCCTAGAGAACCGAATCGTCGCCTCCTTCTCTACTTCCCGCTACCCCTCCCTCGCTCCCGCCATGCACCGCTACGCCACCGCTTCATGACAAATTTCATTCGAAATGCCGGATTTTTTTTTTTTTTTTTTTTTTTTTGATTATCCGTAATCTCGTCAATTTCATTAATGGGAGGGAAAGAGGCTTCCGAGTGCCAAGATGGATCGCTGGAAAATGGACGGATTGTTCGGCGGCGTGGTTGTGGTCGTGGTCGCGTCCGGGGCGGGGTGTGTGCGTGTGTAGTAGTAATAGTAGTAGTAGTAGAAGCGCCCAATCACAATGGCCAATTAGTCTCATTAAAATCGCTACTCGACCGCTCCTCTCCCTCTCTCCCCCCTGCCCCTCTCTCTCTCTATATATATACATATATGTATATATATATAACATAAAACGATATCTCTTTCCTCCAGCGGCATAAGCCTCACGGGAGACATTTTTTTTTTTTTTTATTTTTTTTTACAAGAGCAGTCATTACCAGTGCCGCCGCTGCGGACCGAAACAAAATGTCAAAGAATTCCCTGATTGTCCATTGATAAGTAATAAATGCGGACTAAGGGCTAAGAGCTGGTGGGGCAGAGGGGGCGGGGGGGCAGCCGCGTCGTGTGAAGTTTTCCGGATCTTCATCTGAATAAAGGAAAAAATTATAAAATACGAAGATGAAGAAGATGAAGATGAAGAAGATGAAGATGAAGAAGATGAAGAAGATGAAGAAAAGGCGGAAGATGAATTGAATGAAAAAAAAAAAAGAAATGATGCATTTAAGCGCTCGAATAGCCGAGTCTGAGAAAGTCAAGTAATCGGATTGATGCAGCGCTGAGCCTCACGGAGCCGCGATTAATTAACGGGGGTGAAAAGTTTTTTCAGTGGCCTCAGAATTTCGCGCGACGTATTTTTTAATTCAATATTAATGGTAGAAAGAGGCGAGGTTAAATAAAAGGTCCCCTAAATAGGTAGCTCCGGGTGATGGGTGGTGGTCGGGGTGGGGGGGTTGGTGGGGGGGGGGCGGGGGGGGTCGGGGGAGGGCTGGGGTTATTGGGGTGGAGGGCGAGAGGCGATCGTCCGTCCGTTCGCCTCAGATTCAGAATTGCAAATTCTTTAATTCCCGGTAGCCGCGAGAGAGAACCACCCACGCATACACGTACAAGACTCTCTCTCTCTCTCTCTCTCTCTCTCTCTACCATCGTGTCTTTTATGCGCGAGCGTGTACCCGGTTACTCTGCATGGGATTAGGTCGTGGGTGAGCGTGGGGTGTGGGGGTGAAAGGAGCCGGACCAAAGAGAAAAGAGAGCCTGGCCAGGAAAAGTACCTTGGGCTGACCCGTGCAAACATCGCACTAGGAGACGCGGCTGTTTATTCAAAAATTTACATAGGTACATTCTGATTAAAGTGTCCTAGAACGCAAATCTAATACTGCGCCCTGGCGGAGAAGCCCGCAAAAGAACGCCGTTAATATTTCGAAAGAGGAGCGATAATTCGATTGTCCCTTCCCGGGGTCTGGCTAATCCACCGGGTCTCCTCTACCTCTCCCTCTCTCTCTCCGCCACGACCACCACCGCCACCGCCACCACCACCACCACCACCACCGCCACCACCGCCACCACCACCGTCTCCTCTCGGCCGCGATGAGACGAGAGTGAGGGGGGACGGGGGACATAAGCGGCACGTCACGTAAGCAGCGAGCGGCTGGTCCCGATGAAGCGTGCTTGGCGGTAGTGGGGTGGGGGCCGTTTCGACAGGGAAAGGCCGACGAAGATGTTGACGCTCTCGTCGAGGGCGCGTAAGCACGGCTTACGCGGTAGAAAAAGGACCGCGGAGCCGCCCTCGCAGCCCCGCGTACGTGGAACGCCAGCGCAATTACAATAACATTAGCCTTTGGGCAACGACGAGGTTGGCCGGGGGCGCGGTGGAGGGGGGGGGTGGAGGCGAAGTGGGGCTTCGAGTGGCCGGGCATTGAAATATCATACCCTCGCAAAGGGAAAATAATTAAAATTCAAGTCGGCGCCTCCCCCCCCCCCTCCCCCCCCCCCCCCCCCCGTTCATCCGCGCCGTATCCCCTAACCCCGAGGATCGGCCTTAGACACACGGTTGACGTCCGGTTATCTCGTCCGCGCCACGCTAACGGCGATCCGCTCTTCGGACCTGCGCGCTTATAGGCTGTAAGTACGTATCGTAAGTTCGCTCAGGCCGTCCTTAGCGACGCCCCGAAAAGGGCAGGGGGCAGGAGGGAGGGGTAGCCGGGTAGCTAGCGAGACAGGGGAGGGCCAAGAATTTCGTCAAGTGCCGGTCGGGGTTATTGGGGTTAGGGGTTAGGGGTTAGGATTGGGGTTTGTAGGGAGGGTGGGGGTGAGGGGGCGTTGGGGAGGGGAGGGGGTGTCGGGAGTCGTGGAGCGTTTATCGGTGAAGCACTGGAGCGTTAAACGGATTTCTCCTCGAAAGAGACGAACGGAGGATTGGCGCGCGTCTAGCAGCACTGCGAGGGTGCTGGCTCCTGGCTACAGGACCGGGTGACGGGGATGATGGGGACGGAGCCAGCCGGGGCCGTAACTTTTTAATGAATAATACCGGGGCTAATTTAAATAAATTATAACCGATGGCGTTTGACGGCTCGCTCAATCTGCGTCGGCCTTTGGTATTGACGGTTAGGCTCCGTTAAACGGGAAATCACGACGGCGGCGGCGGCGGCGGAGGGTTCGTGGGGGGTCGCGGGGTCGCGGGGTCGCGTAGGAGGAGCCGGTGCGACGAGGAAGAGAGCGAGCTCGCGGCGCACGCAGACGGGCGAGACGCGAGAAAAGTGCCGCAAGAGGGTGAAAAACGACGGTGCGGAGCGACGGGAGATCGGGGGGGGGAGTGGGATTGAAGCTTGGGCCCGCTGATCTGCGGCTTCCATTAATTCCTTTGTCTTGGCCGCTCTCGGGAGCGGCGATTGCGGGGAGACTTTTTCACGCGCACTATTAAAATATCAATTGAACGTGGCTTTTGTTCTTCGGGGCACCGGAGCTCCCGCCCCCTCCCCCACCCCCGTCCGCTCCAGACACCATCTTACGTACCGGGGCCGTTTATGGTCGCGGGATTGGATTGAAAAATAGAAGAAAAACGTGAATGACGAATAAGAGCAGAGGGAAGAAGAAGAGGAGGAGGAGGAGGAGGAGGAGGAGGAGGAGGAGGAGAGGTAGAAGAAAAGCGAAAGTTGAGAAAGACGTGTTGCTCTGCGGGTGATGCTCGGCCGAGTGCGCGGGAAGCACCTCCGCGAGGATGAAATTATTTTTCGCTCGCAAAAGACGTCGGGCCTCTAAAGGAGAGAGAGAGAGAGAGAGAGAGAGCGGAACAACTAGTCGTTTAAATGTATACGGGGTTGATGTGGCCGGGGGGGGAGGACGAAGGAGCGCCGAAGTAGGTAGAGACAACAAAAGGATAGTATGGTAATGTAGGCAGGCAGGCAGGCAGGCAGGCAGGCGGGGTGGGTGGGTGAAAAAAATCTAGGGTGGAATACTCTCCTCGGTGGCTCGCGCGACTACTCCGTCTCGGGGGGTTATTGGGGCTCGGGGCAGGGGGAAGGGTAAAATTGAAAATGAGCATAAAAAGCATAAAGTGAGGCGCGGGCAGATTGGCGTCGGTGGCGTCGGTGGCGTCGGTGGCGGTGGCTGTGGCGGTGGCGCTCGCCCGGCTTAACGTTACGTCGACGGGGTTGCCGGGCTTGGGGTTATCGGCGATGGTAGTACGACGGCGGGGGCGGCAGGGGCGGGACGGAGGGTCGGAGAGGGATGCTGGGACAATTCATTTTCCCTATGCTATATCAATTTCTTGCTTCGCCTCTCTTTCGCGTCGGCCGCACGTAGCCACCCGATTTTCCTCGCAGGCCTCGATCGCGAGTCGCGGAGCCTCTCCCCCTCCCTCGCCCCAGCCCCTACTCGTGCCTACTCCCCCGTCTCCCCCCGCCCCCGTCCCCATATCAGCCCAGTCTTTTATCCCCTAAAATCGTTAAGCCCGCAGAGAACAACATCAAGGGGAATACGGGAATTAGTCTGGCGTCTTGCGACGCGCCGGTGCCTTCCACTCGGAGAAAAAGACCCGGGCTCCGGCTCACCCTCCGACCCTTCACCTCGGAATTAATGGCTACGCATCAAAGACCAATTTCCACTGTCACTTCGCGGTCGATGGCTTTCCGCCCCTCCCCGCAACCCCAATAACCACGCTATACCTTTTCTCTTTCTTTCTTTCTTGTTTTCCTCTTTTTTTTCTTTCTCTTTCTTTTATTTTTTTTCCCCCCCCCCCCGCCATTCCCTCTTATTTTCATTACGAGGAGCAAACAACCGCGCGGCGGCTTCGCTCAAAGACGAATTAATAATAATAGTCGTGCGTAAGTGAGGGTCGGAGGCGTTAGCCCGTGGACGGGCGGTCGCGCGCGATCACAAGGATTCGCAAAACTCGCTGGAGCGCGGCGTGAGGGGCGAGCGATGGGCCCGGGGACGTGGGATCGATGACTACGCCACCGACGAATACACAATACACGGCTCGCAATTATTAAATAAGCCCTCGGGCCTGCCATTCATTTACAAATAACTGCGTACGCGATTGTCCCTCGGGACCATTGAGCCATCTCCGATAATGAGAATATCCTATTTCTCGGTTCTCCCTCTCCCCCGTCTCTCCCCCCCCCCTCTCTCGTCGAATCAGGGACTCCGTGGCTTCGACAAAATCCAAAGAAACGTGCCCTATTGTCCGCTGTATCGATTCCGCGATCCCTTTTCCGCGCTCTCCGCCCCCCCGCCGAGCCACCAATAAGCCCCAATTCGAATCCGACCTACATATTCGAATTCGTCGGGGCTACCATCGCCAACAACGCCCCCGCGTTAGAATTAAAGATTCAGACAACGAATATCTTTATTTATTTATTTATTTATTCAGTCATTCGTTCATTCGTTCATTCGTTCGGCATAGGATGCGCGCGATGAAGGATCCGTTCGCGTGAACGTCAGCAGCAGTTTCGTCGACTCGACGACGACGAGCTAATAATAAAATCATTAAACAATAAACTCCTTTTCAACTCCTTCCTCCATACAATGATTTCTTATTATACGTTAAAAATTCGGGATTACGAACTATAGAGGGGACCGTAGAAAAATATTAATATTGTTGAATTGTTATTTCGAATGACGAGTAACGTTGGCTATATGAAAACAATTAAGTGTAAGTCATTTGATGATCGGGAGGCTGGGATTTCGTTATATATATATATATATGTGGCCGGGCGTTGTCGGTTTAATTATTACAACGGGAAATCAAGAAGATCAAGCAGTCATCCACCGTTGGGAGCGGTTATCGGGGGTTATATCGGGGGTTATCGGGGGTTATCGGGGGTTATATCGGGGCGAGTGCGGTGGTAGAGAAGGGAAAGAAGGAGCCGAGGCCGCGCGGCCTCTGTTTAATTTCATTTATAACTCGAGGCTACATTTAATTAAGAAATATCGCCAAGGTCGGATTGTAGAGTAGGCCGGGCTTATTGGGGTGTAAATCGTGGAAAAAGAGCGGCCAGCCGCAGCACAAAACGCTCCAGTCGCGTAAGATTAAAGTGGAATATCGTTAGCGTTAGATGATAGAGAGAGAGCGGGGGGCGGGGAGAACACGCACGTAAAAGAGACGGAAGAAAGAAAGAAAAGGAAGAAGGAAAGAAAGGAAAGAAAGAAAGAGCGCGGGTTATTGGGGTTATTGGGGATGTAAGGAGGGATGACGAGGAGGGTCGGGGGGGAGAGGTGGTAAGTTTTGCGAGAGTGACGAGTGGCGCAGGGGTTATTGGGGTTGGATGAGCGGGAGAAGAAAAATGAAAGAAGCCAAAGGAGAAGGATTACTTAGTAATGCAGTGGGATACGCTCGCGATAGAGTCGCTTGGTTATTTTAATTAAACAATAAGCGGAAATCCGGGGCGGCCGGAAAGCGGGCGGAAAGTCCTGGAGGAGGAGGAGGAGGAGGAGGAGGAGGACGACGACGACGAGGACGACGAGGACGACGAGGTAAAGGTGGAGGTGGAGGTGAGAGCGACAGGAGAGTTAAAGGGAAAGTCGATTGCGTCGGCGGAGAGAGAGAGAGAGAGAGAGAGAGAGAGAGAGAGCCGGGGCCGATCGATGAAAATTATTTTCCCCACGTGACTCGCAGCCCGTAAAATATAGAGCGGGAGCGGTACGCGCGAGGGTTGCCGGTGCCTTGGTCTCGGTAGGACGAAACGCCGAAGATGGGATGGCCGGGGGTGGAGAGGGCGTCGCGTCGCGAAGATCAGGATGTAATTCAATGGAACGGCACGGGCGCTAGCCGGGCTGGCGCGGCGGTAAGGATAAGGATAGGAAAGGGGGGAGGGGAGGGGAGGAGCCGGGAGGAGAGTAGGTGGCCCAAATGGGAGGAGAGAGGATAACCCTCGCGAGTATTGGCGTGGCCAATTAATCCACTTCAACGTTATACGGAGAGATAGATAGAGGGAGAGATAGAGGGGGGAGAGAGAGAGAGAGGGGGGGGGAGAGTCGCAGTCCCCGGGGGTAATCAACGCCGCGCGGGGAAGCCTCTTTTTTTTTTTTTTTATCACTTACTCCAACCTCCGCAGCTAGAAGACGTATTGGGACGTTGGCAGATGTCCTCGTGATCGAATCTCTCGGCGTTTCCTGATGACTAAAAGATCCGTTTCTGGATGGGTGAGTTCGTCGCCGTAAGGCAACCGAAAGGCGTATTCCTTAAGATCCGATGGAAGATCCGCCACTCTTATCGGTCCACGGCTTCCCGAGATTTCATTTAAATACAAAGCCGGTATTATAAATTAGCCGGATCTCGCATTTGTTGATAAAGGCGAATAATTGAAAGCTTCGTGGGTCTGAAACCGCGTCTCTCCCCCCTCTCCCCCACCCCGGACGATTTACGCGTTCGTTAAAGGGAATAAGAGAGGAGGCAATTTCCCAAGCAATGCTAAAAATATATCTCATGGTCGTTTTTCTTTTTCTTTTCTTTCTTTTCTTTCTTTTTTCTTTTTTTTTTTTTTTTTTTTTTTTTTTTAATGATAATTGGTAGGTGAACAGGGATTGGTGGTGGTGGTGGTGGTGGTGGTGGTGGTGGGAGTGGTGCGCGTATAGGAAACGAGGGTCGGCGAGCGGTACAACGTTAAGGATAGAAGCCGAGATGTAGGCAATGCATAAATAAGCCGAGGATCTCATTTTCCGGTCGCAGGATCTCTCTCTAGCTCTCTCTCTCTCTCTAGCTCTCTCCTACCAGACGCGACCTATTCCTCTCGGGATCGGGATCGACTCGGGATCGACTCGACTGACCGATAAAACAAATTAAATCCGCCGCGCCGAACTAATCCTCGGCAGTCGGTCGTTAGTTGGCCCCACCTCCATCTCGGTTCTCCTTCTCCTTCTCCGTCTCCGCGCCCTCCCTCCCCCTCCACTTACCCTCAGCCGTACTCTTAGTCCTTAGTAATTCGGAGCACGGGATCCTCGGCCGATCGCACCGATTTTCCAAGATACCCCTTAGATAGCGCGACAGAGAGATTTTGGCCCGAGCCGCCGCTAATCCCCGGCTCCATTACATCCCCCTCGCCCCCTTCGCCCCCTCCTTCGCCCCCACCCGCCCCTCGCCCCAGCAACACTCAATTCCTATGCGGATTAATAGCGGATGATTTTCCCAAATAATCTCCTCGGAGCCACCGCCGAGTCCGGGGACGGGGCCACGCGCGGACCCGTAGGGCCTCCGCAGGCTACCCCGGCTGTACACGGTTCACGGCCACGTGACGGGGAGCGCGGCTCCTTGACGTGCAGAGCCCCGAGGAGGCCCGGGGAGCGCCCGTCGTCCCGAGGGGAGAGAGAGTCGCGGAAATCGTAGAACTTTATGACTCGGACGGGAGCGGTTTTGCAGGACCCTGAATCCAAACGCCCGTATAATTGGGAATATCGTCAAAATAATAATAATAATAAAAAAAAAATAGAGAGAGAGAGGTAGAGGTAGAGAGCGAGTGGTGTCTCTCGGCTCGTCCTGGGAGGGATAATAATACCAAGAGACGTGCTCTTCGCGATAAGTTAGCGGGGGAAGGGGGCCGACGGATAATTCAGCAGCAGCAGCAGCGCGCGAGAGAGAGAGAGAGAGAGAGAGAGAGAGAGGATCGGTTATTGGGGTCGAAGGATGAGGGAAAGACGAGAGAGAGAGAGAGAGAGAGAGAGACGAATTGGCTTAATAATTTTTTTATTTTTTTTTTTTTTTTTTTTTCTTCTGTTTCCTCCGAGAGGCTGTTGCGCCCGCGTCCTCCGTCGAACGATATTGTTAATATGCAAAGGAGCATCGGAAAAATGGGGTGGTGAGAAATAAGGGCCGCATAAGCAGCCGGTAACAAGAATCGTCTGGATGGTGGTCTGGGGTTATTCGGGTTATTGGGGGGGGGGTGATGCCCGTTCCCTATCTCTCTATATCTATCCCCGTCCCCGTCTCCGTCTCCGTCATCTCTATATCTGTCTCCCTTCCTCCTTCCTCCCCCCGTGGGCCAGGATTATCCCGCACCGAGGATATTACGCGGCGGCGAGGCGCTCGATATACATAATGCCAAATATATGCGGCTTTTGACGTTCCCGATGATTCATACGAAATTTTTTACGGCCTCCCGACGATTTAAGGGTTCAATTAAGAAAGTGGCAGGGCGGCGGCGGCGGTGGCGGCGACGGAGGCGGCGGCGGTGGCGGAGGTGGCGGAGGTGGCGGTTGCAGCGCGGCTCGAGGGGAGGCAGCGCGAGGTCGGGGGATGGAAATCAATACGGGCACCGCGCGCGATATATTACGGCCCCCTCCCGACCACCACCACCACCACCACCACCTACACTACCCCACCACCCTCCCTCCCCACGGGAGAGCCGGGGCTTATTTTTCTCTCTCGGGCGCGGTGGATCGCAGGTAATTTTTCCGAGGCGGAGCGCTCGAGACGTCGCCCTGGACTAGGAATTGTTTTGATAAGTCGTTGAGACAATACGTCATTAGGAGGCAGAGAGGTTCGGAGCTCGCGGCCTCGAACTCCATCCCCGTGATCCTTGCCCCGTACTACCTGGCCCACTTCCATCCTACCCCTCCACCCACCCACCGTCATCAGCAGACTCGTCACCAAGTTTAGATTAAACCCGCCGCGGATAAATATTCGTAATGGAGCGCCCGGGTGCCATAAATTAGCATTCTCGCGTCCTTACGTCCTTGTCCCGGATTCCGGATCGCTCTCTCTCTCTCTCTCTCTCTCTTCGCTCTCTCTCCCGTCCACAGCTTGCTAACGTGCTGCGACCCGGCCCACCCCCTACACTCCACGACCACCACCTTCTCCTTCTCGAGCCCCGCAGCCAGTTGGCGGCCCTCGTCCCGTCCCCCGTCCCCCGCCACCGCCACCGCCAACCTGCCGAACCGTCGGCGTTTTTTTACATATTTAACGTTATTTTGGGAATCCGCCGAGCGAGCTCGCTTCCCAACGGAACTCATTATCCCCTGGCCTCACCCACCCTCACGTTCCACGAGAATCCTAGGCAAATCATAAAACTTCTCCGATCCCTCCTGCCACCTGCCCCCGACCCACCCGACCCCACTCGACCCCAGCCAAGTCGGATGATTCGATTCGTCGGGCTCCTGAAGCTAGTGATCCGCAGCTCTTGATTAGCCAAGTCGGCCGAGCCTTCAATCGCTTAATTAAACGCATCTCAGCCTTGGATTATTATCACCTTCCCCCACTACTACAGCCGCTCGATCGTCCACTAAGTCCCCTTCATCCTCCTCCCTACAGCCCCGTCGCTTGCATGACAAATCGCATCCCGTTACGCAGGTATGGCATTTGCCGATCGGCTCCCAGCATCCGGCCAATAATCCCGGACGTTAATACGCGACACTTACGCAGCTCTGCTCCCTATCCAACAACGGTAATTTAAAAAAATAGGAGAAGTGAACTTTACGTGCCCCACCCCCCTGCCCCTCATCGGACCCCCCCCCCGCATAAATACTGATATAAGAGTGAGGGAATAGGGCTCGTTTTTACGGTAAAGAGTGATTAAAAAGGGATGGGAATTCGTATCGACCGACAGCTTTCACGCGCAAAGGCTTCGCTACGTTTTTTTTTTCGGATTTTTCATTCGTAATTCATACTCTCCCTATAGAGATAATAATGAGTGGCGGAGGTGGCGGTGGCGGAGGTGGCGGCGGTGGCGGCGGAGGTGGCGGCGGTGGCGGGTGATGGTGAGGTTTTTCTTAAAATCCGAAGAAGTAGGGACGCCTTTGAAAGGGTTTTCAATTTATTACGGGTCGATTCGACGAAGGAGGGTGGGGGTGGGACAGCGACGGGGGAGAGGACGTGGAGAGCCGAGTGGCGTCCGGTGCCGTTGGGGAAAAGAAAATTTGTTCACTTATATTCGCTCGAGGCCCTGTTTGCCCGGTTGGTTGGGTGGGGGTGGGGGCGGGAAGGGGCTCGCGCGAATACGAGCGCACAAGCCGGTTCATTAGAGAGATCCGAGGTCGCGGCGACGCTGCTGGAGTCTCGAGGTACTCGGCTCGGGTCAGACAGAGGGGCTGCATAACCCGAGCCCGGAGACCGAGAAAATTAAAAAGGACCTAGGACATTGGGGCGGGAGGGGGGTGGAAGGTGGAAGGTGGAAGGTGGAAGGTGGAAGGTGTAACGTGGTAGGTGAAGGTCGAAGGTCGAAGGTCGAAGGTCGAAGGTCGACGGTGCGAGGTGGATGAGGGCGTGGGGCGGGCTGAGGGTGAGGGCGACGTTATTAATCCACTCGTGGAGCATTCGAGCCCCGTGAGAAGCGCGTTCGCGATGTGCAGCTGGCGATGAAGCGGTACCCATAAAATAACCATAATCAATATTTTAGAGGGAAGAGCTCGTGGGAAGAGGCTGTCGCGTCCTCCCTTATTTATTCGCAGAGAGCCCTGGAAAGACGCGATCGCTGCCCCCGCTCTATTTGCGCCGTTGGCAAAAATTACGCGTCCTGGCGGCCCTCGACGTTATCAAATGCTCTCCGGCGCGCTTCTCCGCAACGTCGTCGCGGATATCTCAAAGAGTCTCGGCGCTCCACCACACGCGATAGATAGATAGATAGATACGTAGATAGAGAGAGAGAGAGAGAGGGAGGGAGAGGGAGAGGGAGCCCCCCTCCCCCCCCACACACGTATCCCTGTCCACTTATATTGCCTGTCCCCGACATAACCCCTTGCGCGTAGAAAGCGACGCTCTGTAATGTACGCTCGCGAGGATGGCCAATTATGCCCTCTTAATGGAAGGCGCGGGTCTAATATAAATGAGCTATATTGACGGAGAAGGCGCGAACGACCCGTAATTCCCGCGATCGTTGGCATGATGTCAGCATCTGCCGATGGATCGGCCTCAATCGGACCGAGGCGCGTTCCTATCAAAGAGCTTCATGACGCAAGGCGGCTAAAAGCGTCCAAAGGTTATTGGGCGGGCCCTCTCGTCGACGGTCGCTCCCTCCCATATCCTAAGCGCAACGTCATATATATACATATATATATGTGTGCGTGTGTGTGTGTATATATATTCTTAGCCGGCTAAGAGCGCTCGACGGCAATTACGGCACGCGCCAATGATCCATGAGGCTGACGGGACCTTCCGTCGGCGGACCTCCTCATCCGTTCACCCGGCTCGCGATCCCCCCCCCCCGCTACCGTCCCAATAACCCCAATAACCCCAATAACCCCCTCGCTCACGTCGATCGAGCGCATTCACCTTTATCGCACGGTTGGACGACGTAGGTCACGCGGAGACCACGGAGACCACGGAGACCACGGAGACCACCGACCTGTTCCCGTAGAATGACGTCATTGATAGCTGGGGGGATCCGGCTACCGGGCTAAAGCGTCCTTGCGGATTCGGGCGATCGCGCGCTCCAGGAGGTGCGTAGGAGCGCCTTTACGAGGGCAGTTGAGACGAAGATGTCGGTTGCGCTAATAACCGGAGGCGCCGCTCTGGTCATTAATCCCGACGGGATCATCGGATCGAGACGACGATCTGAGTCATCGTCGGGCAGGGTCGGACGCCCCCGTCACGATGCTCAATCGATGGTGGGCGGGTGGTGGGGGGAAAGGCCGTCGGCACCCGGAGTAAATCTAATTCGTGATTCATTTCGCTTGGACGTGTAGCGTCCAAGTTGACACTTCGTGACGTTCTGGGACGTTCTCGGGAGACACGTAAAGCCTTTCGAGTGCCGCTTCCGCACTTACGTCCTCGGCTCGTTGCTGTCCTTACGGTCCGCCGTGGATTTAAATCGGCCAACGGGGGTGACGGCGGGGGCGGGAGGAGACCAAGACTCCAATAACGGTCGAACAATGCCACCCGAGTCTCGTGGCTCGAGTAATTGGAACCGAGGACTTTTCCATTTTCCATTTTCCGTTTTCCGTTTTCCGTTTTCCGTTTTATTATCCGGGGGGGACGGGGCGTATTAAATACTAATAGCCCGGTGCCGGAATTACGAGCTGGGACCGGGGGAAAAGCGCGAGTCTAAAAACATTCGAGGAATTATCAATCGCAATTTAAGTCCTGCTGCGGGGTCGGAGGGGGCAGGAAGGGGGCAGGGATGGGTCGGAGGTGGAGCCTTTTTATTTGGAGCATTCACGGGCTTTGCCTTTATTGGCAAAATGAGAAAGGATTGAAGAAAACGAGCGGAAGTAAAGTAAGCTCCGAACTAATAAGCAGGAACGGACGTCTTTATTTGAATGAAGGCGTGACTCGGCGTCGACGAGGCTGAGGACGGTCCGTTCCCGTTGTTGTTTCCTTGGAGTTTACGCTCCAAGTACCTCTCAATCCTATCAGAGAAAGAAGACGAAGAAGCGGAAGAGGAACACTTGCCGCTTTCGCCTCGACTGCGTCCCGTCCCTACCACCACCCCTACCGCCACCACCACCCCTACCACCACCACGACCACCACCACCACGTTGACGGTCCACCCCTTTTAATTAAAACAATAAGAGGCCGTCTCGGTGTGCGGCTCTTCGAACGGGAAGCATCCCCCAACTATTTATTTCTAATTACGTTCGATTCCTTAAGCTCTGCGACTCTGCGGAATACGATACTACCCTCCGCCCAATCTCTCTCTCTCTCTCTCTCTCTCTCTCTCATCTCTTTGCTCCCCCCGCTACCCCCCCCCCATTCCCCGACACGGCCACTTATTTCCCGTTTACGCCGCTCTCCTGTCCCCTCACTCACCCTCGCTCGCTCGCTCGCTCGCTCTTTTCTCTTAAGCGTCGCATTTTTCCTCGGCCCTTCTTTATTTAACCCATTTCCCCTCCTCGGTTCCCTCGATCCGAGTCATCCTTTACCCCCGGAACCTCCTTCCAATCCAATAACCCCCTTCCCCGGCCGCTAATCGAATAATTAAGCCGTTGATTGGAGCTTTATAACCCAATCCGCGAAGTGACTTTTTATCGGCCCGCTCGAGTAGAATAGCAGTGCGCCAAAAGGTTATTGGGGTATTTAAGAGTCTCGGTGGGGGGGGGGGAGTGGAGGGAATAAAGGAGCAAATGGAGTAAGGAGCCCGCGATCGCTTCTCGACCGAAGCCCAGATGACGACGAGAGCGAGTGATTCGTCCAACGGATTATATTTAAAAGGAGCGCGATCCCTCGCTCACTCCGCCGACTATCTCTCACTCGCTCTCTCTCTCACTCGCTCACTCGCTCTCTCAGTCGCTCACTTGTCGCTCGTCCCGTCAACGGCGACCTTTTAATCATTCCAATTATTTTTAATTTAAAGTTTTCTCATTGCCGCGGGCCCTCCTCGGCCCCGTCATGCGCTAAATATATAAACACGCCATTATATTGGCGCGAGGACTTTCTTTGGCTGCTTCTCTCGGCACATCGTGGCCGAGCCTTCGAGGGACGTGGACGAGAAGGATGAGTATGGAGCTGGGGGTGATGTAGAGGAAGGGGTGATCGATCCGTTTTTTTTTACGGAAAAAGCAGATATCGTCCCTCCGCTTTCCCGTAATTGCGTGATTTCGAGAAAGCTCTCTCACTTTGCCGACTCTCGGAGGGCCGAGAGAGCAGAGAGCAGAGAGCAGAGAGAGCAGAGAGAGAGAGAGACGGAGCGACGTGACGATAATAAGAATGGAAAAGGAGAAAAGCCCGAATAACCCTCATTGATTTTACATTGTAAAGCATTTTAGTGCCGGTGAGGAGATAAGAGAGCGCGGCTCCCGCTCGCTTACACGGGGACGAGGAGGTTATTGGGGGGGGGGGGGGGACTAGTAAACGGGGGATCTGGTCGGTCGGCTTGCGTACGTGGAAATCGGCTCGGGACGTCGCCTTTTTCCCGTAGATAATACACGAGACGAGACGAGACGAGACGGGACGTGATATTGATGGTTCTCGGAACCGCCGGTGGGGGTGAGTGGGTAGGTGGGTTATTGGGGTTTCCACGGCGGCATATTACTCGCCTCGTCCGATCTCCCGGAAGCTATACACGTATAGCTCGGCGATGTCTTTGTCAGTGGTTTTCGATTGAAGCCGAGGGTATGCATTCGTAATGGCTTCGACAGGATGTCGCGCGCCCGAGGGCTCGGAGCGATTTCACTTATTCTTTATCCAACTTACGGATGATGCATAACCCCCGGGCTCGAGAATTATTAAATCCCAGTAAGCAGCCGACGGCCCCCCCACCCCCCACCCGGTCCCATCCGATTACATCCATTACACCTTATTACCTATACGCATCATATTCCTCACGTTATACGTTCTACTTGCGAGGCAGAATTCAAAATTCCTGCCCACTTTTACTTTATTGCCCTATCAAAGATCTATTTACAAGGCGGGGCCGTCGCGGGCAATCATAGCCGTTCGAATCCTTACTTACGATCGATACCATACGTGACGCCATGCCCCATCCGTTTCCTGGCCAACTATCGCCCGAACGATTAATTTTACAAATAAATATAGAGGATACGATACGTAGGAGAACGATCTATGAATGACGGACGTCACGAGCTTACTTGACAATCGGCTTATATCATAAGGTAAGAGGGACGATCGATACATTACCAATTCGATCGAGGAATCGAGGAATATAAGAAAGGGCGATATAAGAGGGAAGGGGCATAGAAGGTAATTAATTGCATTGCCCGCCAATGGATGTAATGAGCCGGCAATGATAATTGTAAGGATAATGAGTCGAGCTTTGGGGCGAATGTTTAATATTAATTATGACTTTGATGTTATAGTATCGAATGTTGACTTACGAATTCCTTACGAACGTTCGTACATTCTCTCTCGTAAAAGGTTCGGCGGCCACTTTAACCGTGATACAGCCTACGGCTGTGAATGTAATTACTATATCGGCTGACGATAAGTTTCGTGAAAGCTCGCGTAATCCAATGAGTAGATCGTTGATTGTGTTTTTGGGGGACCGTGGACCGGGGCCCTAACCCCAATAACGGCTCCGGTACTCAACAATCGCGCTCGGAAAATTGATGATCCACATTCCTGGTAGGTGGGGAGGGGGTCGGTGACGGGGGGTGTGGGGTTATTGGGGTGGAGCGACTCCCGTCCTCGTGAAAAGTGCCATTACGTGAGTGCAGGAGAGAGTCATCGAAAGGCACGCAATAACGATAAAAGGGTTTGGCGGATAGAGGCGGTGCTCTGGCTCGGGCTCGGGCTCCGGCTCCGGCTCCCGAGTCCGGGTCGGACTTACTCGGGCGAACGTTACACGCTTGGCGATTTCGATATCAATATTTTAAAAACACCCTTTGTCAGGGAATACGGAGATTCGTTCGCGAAAAGCCTCTCGTCGTCTACGCTCCCGATTACGCTCTCGCGATGGGAGAAGAAGACGACGAGCCATCACCACCACCACCACTACCCACCACCACCACTACCCACCACGACCACGACCACCAACGCAGTCACTCTCATTATGCCCTGGCACCTATTGCGAGGCGGAGATACACTAATTTTTCATTACTTTAAAAGAGGGGCAGCATCGAGAGGGACTCGGGCGGCTCTCGGCTGTTATAGCAGAGTCTGATGACGGGGTGAGCCGTAGACGGCATTGAGGAGAGAGGACGGGCCGAGGCCGTGGAGCGAGGAGGAGCTCGATCGGGAGCGGTGGCGGTGGCGGTGGCGGTGGCGGCGGCCTCGACTCCTCGTAGCGTAATGCCAGTGAAATGAAAGGCCGGAGGTCTCAATGAGGGGCCGATGAGAAAATAAGGCTCGCCGATGTAAAATAATATGAATACCTTATTAATTAAGAAGCAGGCTCGTCCGACCAACCACCAACCACCAACCATCCAACCATCCAACCACCCAACCACCGAACCTCCCTCTCTACGTTCTGCCCGCCACCGATCTGGCCGGTAATTAAGAAATACACGCCCGGCGTCATATAATGAAAAAAAAAAAAGAAAAAAAAAAAAAAAAGGCTGCGGGTCGGCGGCAAAGGGGGCCAAGGGGAGCGTAGGTATAGATTCGAGCGAGCAGCGGGTGGAGGAAGGAAAAGCCTCAAAGACCGCTGGGCTCCCGGGACTCCCGAGAGGAAAAAACTAATTAACTTTCCGAAATAATTAAGATAAGGAGCGGAGATCGGGAGATCCTGCGCTACGCTTACGAAGCAACCCTTCTTTATGTTATTTTGCTGCTGCTTGAGGAGGAGGAGGAGGAGGAGGAGGAGTAGCGTGGCTCGTCGGTGGTATACGGCGGGGGATGCCCGATCGGTCGTCAATAAAATCACTCGGAGGGACGGGACGGGACGAGCTGCCGTCTCGGGGCCGTGTAAACGAATAGACGAAGCAACGAATAAACAAACAAACAAACAAACAAACAAACAAGGAGGCAAACTAGGGGCGAGCGAATAAACGTGCCACCGTTGAGCTGTGGCCGGGTGGCAGGGAGGGCGGGAGGGCGGGACGTACGTACGTCCGGGACTGTTGCGAAATAATGCGAACCGGATTTTCGCGATCTGCAAATATAAGAAGAAAGATAAAAGATAAAGGAAGGAAGGAAGGAAGGAAGGAAGGAAGGAAGGAAAGATAGAAACAGAAGAAGAAGAGGAAGAAAAAAGAGGAGGCGCACGAGCGCGCGCTCGCGCGCGCCATCACCGGGTTTTAAGAATTTCCTCCGAGCCTCTCACGCAGAAGAATTAAATAGGATAAGCCGAGCTCTTTTAAAAATGCGGTCGGTCAGGCTCGGCATTACCCGGCAACGCGAATGCTTTTCCGGCTCCGAGATAATTATAATTGAAGAAAATCGCATAAAAAGAGCCAGAGCGCTTGCTGGCTCCTACGTAAGAATCGTACGTGCGCGGACAAAGCGATGTGTTTTATAAGGATCCCAGGGAGCATAATAAAGCGGTGAAGACGCGTGGAATAGAAAAAAAAAAAAAAAAGAGAGAGAGAGAAGAGAAGAGAGAGAGGAAAAAAAAATTGCCGGTTACGAAGAGTGGAAGAGTAGAGGCGGATGATGAGAAAAAGTCGGGGCCCAGCGCGCGCTTCCCTTCGCAGCGGATCGCCACGGTATAAAAGGATAAGGGGCTTGTCTAGCGTGCTCCCGAAGCCGCCTGAATGGCCGAATAGAGATAAAGACGGAGCAAGGGGACGGTAAGAGCGAGGCGGACAAGAAAAGCGTCTCCTCAGCAGGTGCGTGATGCCGGTAAAAATCGCCGGTCGGTCGCCATACGTTTTTCATTATTTTTCATTATTTTTCTTTTTTTTTTTTTTTATTATTACTTTGCTTCTCCTTCCTCTTGCCCCCCTTCTTTGTCCTTCCTTTATCCTTCGGTAATTAGCATTAGGGGACCGAGTGCCAGCGCGGACTGTGCTATATAATACCGCGCTACTGATAATTCATGACAATGCGTCGTTACCGTATATTTAAATATGCGCGACAAGAAGTGCATTGGAGTGCAGCTCCCGCGACTCCGGTACCCCGACTCCCGGATGGAGGCTAGGGCCGCGCGGGCACGTGCGTGCGAGCCGACTGTACGACTCGCGGACTGACCCTTTCATCTCCTCCGGACAGTGAGATGCTGCGCGTGCGGGGTCCTCCGTCAGCGTTCGATAGGTCAGACAGACGAGAGAAGAGACGCACCTTCTGCGTTACGGACTGTCCTCGCTGTCCCAGCGGCCTAATAAAGCTTCCGCTCCGCTCCCCCCCACCCCCCACCGCCGTCGCGCGGAGGACCGCTTCATTAAGGAACGGCCATAGCCGATGATAAATACCGTGGTAGCTATTTAATTGTGATCCCTACGACGATCTCGATTGACGGACTCGTGCAATTCGGCCCGTTACGAGACGGTCAAGAGATCGATCGGATACCATTGGGCAGTGGACCAATTTCCGATATTCCAGCCTCGACGTTGTTACGCGCCACTTCCTTGACAGCGAGGACGGCTAAGATTAGGGATTAAGTCGGCGGTCGTATGAGGGATAAGGGATCGACCGGGGAATGATTTAGCACAATGATTTAGACGAACTTTCGAGGGGTGATTCGAGCTCGGGACTGATTGACTTTCCGATTGGAAAGTGCGGCCGAAGCCGCAAATTGCGGGGCGACGACGGCACTCGGGGGTGGGAGCCTTTACGCGGTGCCGCTCATAGAATTCGCCAGGGGCCGCTCCCTCCGCCGACCGACCGACCGAACGCGGCCCGATTGATCTGCTCGGGCCACGCGTGTGTGTCGCGATACACGCACCCCCGAGCACTCGGTACCCGATAATTGCTCCCGTGCGAGCCACCCTACACCCCCGCCCACCCACCTACTCCACCTCGTCCTCGCCCTCGCCCTCGCCCAACCACAAAGGCGAGCAAGTGTATCGGCTATGGCAGGGGGTTATTGGGTGGTGGGTGGATGGGGTGGGTGGATGGCGGACCGCCGCCTCCGAAAGGACGTAACGAGGCCCCTTCAGGGCTCTCGAGACCCCGGACGGCAGCTCTCACGCCTCTTAATTCCCCGCTGATTGATCCGCACGCGTCGCCCGGTACCTTGCACCCCGCATCCCTGGCCCTTAAACGATGACGATCCGGACGACGTCTACCTCTGCGCGGCCGCGTCCCGCTCCCTCATTCGTTGTTTTTTCTTTCTTTTCTTTTTTGTTTTTTTGTTTTTGTTTTTTATCGAAGGCCATTCCTTCCGACCGCAGCATTTTGCCTTTCTCCCGTAGGAAAAGTTTCCACTTTTTCCGCTGGGCTTTTCTATATAAAGATAATTGGACGTGGGCTAAGCCAGCAAAGGGAAAATAAGTCACATGCTACAAAGGTAGGACGAACGAACGGATGGAAGGAAGGAAGGTAGAATGGAAGGAAGGAAGGAAGGAAGGAAGGAATCGAGTACGAGAGCTCTTCTCTGTATTTATTTTATAAAATGCCCCGACCGCTCCTACAGTCCCGACCACCCCGACAGCCCCGAGCACCCCGACGAGAACCGCCTCGTGGCCATCTCGTAGAGCTCCGAGCGGCCTCGCAATCGTCCGGTTAACTTCATTTGCCATTCGAGGTATTAATTATAAAAAAGTAGAAACTAAATGCCGTACCGGACGGGCGAGCGCAGCCTCTCTCTCTCTCTCTCTCTCTCTCTGAAGAAAAAAAAAAAAATAAAAAATACAATAAAAAGAAACCGGCGAGGGAACAACGCCGTAATTATCTTAGTCCGTCGAAAAGTTCTAATCTGTATGAAACGCGGAAGCCATTAGCAGTGGCCGACTTCCCTTTCATCTGCCTCTCTCTCTCCTACGCGATTGAATGGAAAAACTTTCCATCCATCCCGGATTACGTTTATTTATTTATTATAATTTAAACTCTTATTGGCGGCGCGTACGACTCACGCGGACGCCCCGCGATCCTACAATTGGGGCTCGGAATGAAAGATATCATTCATTACTACTACGTCCGAGCTGGCCAAACGACTCCCCTCCCCTCCCCCTCCCCCACTCCCTTTCCTTGATCCCGTCTACGTTGAATAACTACGAGCCGCGTGTTTCCGGCTGCCCCCGAACGTTACGCGAATTACGTTTTCACCAAACTCGATGCCTCCCCCCCGTCCCCAATAACCCCAATAACCCCTTTAGTGGGTGCCGTCCCACCGTCCCACGGCACCCTAACCCCGCCCCCCCCGCCCAATAACCCCATCACCGGCCTCTTCGTACGAGCCAGCGACGACAAGATCAAGGATTATTCTTAAAACTTAGGGAAAAATATGGGAAGAAGAAAAAGAAGAAGGAGAAGAAGAAAAAAAACCAACGAGGTAATGGTATTATATTTTTATTATCGGTATAAACTTACGGAATAATGGGGGCTGATAAAATATCTCGAAGGGAAGTAACTAATAAAGCTCGTTTGGTAATTCTTTTTATCTGTACACGAAGGGGGGAAGAAAAGGCTTCCGATATCAGTTCAGATATATCGCTAAATATTTTGTATACTGACAAGTCGTGAAGAGTGAGTGAGAGTGAGTGAGAGAGAGATAGGGACGGGGAGGAGGATGGATGGACGCGTCACTTTCCCGGGTTGTAGATTGGAAAAAAAGGATCGATCGGTGGTAATGGGCCCGGTAGAGGAGGGCCCGTTACTATTACGTGTACGGATTATAAAAAAAAAAAAAAAAAAAAGCGAAAAGAAGTAAGAGATCAGAAAAAAGCTTAAAAACTTAATACCAATAATAATAACAATAACAACAATAACAACAATAACAATAACAATAACAATAATAACACTAATAATAATAATAATGAATTGAAAGGAATTAATCAAATAGCTCGGCGTCTTAATTAAAAAGCGCAAAATGCAATGCGAGGGTTATTTATGGCAATAATATGCGCGAGGATAATTAAGGAACGGAAGTTTACGATAAAGCGGGGCCCGTGCAACAATAGAGGGAGATAGAGGGAGACAGAGAGAGAGAGAGAGAGAGAGAGAGCAGCTCGTCCATACATCATTTTACGCGGTAGCGTAAAGACAGAGTCGTAGGTTGAAAGGTCTCCAGCGGCGTTGCCCCCTCCCCCTCCCCCTCCGCCCCCAATAACCCCACCCGAGTACCGAGTACTCCTCTATAGTTTTTACTTGCTTCGTAGCCAGTGGCGCTCAGCCTCGGCCGCGTACACCGATACGGATTACGGATGCCCGATATCGCCCGAGGAGCTCGCTCGGTTTCCCTTGACTCCGAGTCCTGAAAAAAAGTCCATTATTCTAATTGAGGCATCGCGGTCTCGGGCATCTCACGGGCTCGGGAGAGGAGCAGGCGAGGGCAGGGCAGGGGGCAGGCTAGGGCAGCTCGGTCGTTGTTGAGCCGAGGAAGCTAAGGATTCGCTGAATGGGCGCGTTATCGATTACGGTATCGCATGATTCGGGTAATTTAGCTTCAGCCATGCGAGGCCATGCGAGGCCAGCTCGCCAAACGTAATCGAGTCGAGTGCGAGCGAGTGCGAATTCGCCGGGACGTGGCCGTCGCGCGTCCCGATAATGCGACTCCATTACTCCTGGGCTACGGGAGCGTATAAAAATCGTATAAACGTCCGTCGAGACGGAAGCCTCGCCGTCGCCCACCTCCTCCGGGAACTCTTGCTCTATCCAAAAGAGAAAGAGAATAA
Organism: Ceratosolen fusciceps; assembly: GCA_018883505.1. Taxonomy (NCBI): domain Eukaryota; kingdom Metazoa; phylum Arthropoda; class Insecta; order Hymenoptera; family Agaonidae; genus Ceratosolen; species Ceratosolen fusciceps. Next base: position 935,454 of record RCIC01000026.1, read on the forward strand.
ATAAAATAGAAAAAGAAAAAAAAAAAAGAAAAAATAAAGAACGAGAAGAAAGAAGATAAAGGATGAGAGATACACAAAGATCCGTGAAAGCTTCCAATAGCTTTTACCGGGCACTGCTAATGGCCGCGGCATCGCCTGCACCTAGGAGCCGATGATGAAAAGAGCGGCGCCGATGCGCCCCGGAGAGGGGCTCCGCTCGCCAAGATAAAGGGATAAATGGTCGAGGGGTTATATGCGTGGTACGTCGGTGGCCCGGGTTTGGTGGGGCGGGGCGGGAGGGAGGGATGCTCCGTGAGCGCGTGTGCGGCATCGTACAAAGGGCTTTCGACGCGCTCTTCTTCTTTGTATCGGCTCTCGCGAGAAATAACCAAACGGCCCTCCTCCCACCCTCCCACCCTCCCGACTCTCGTGACAATTCTCCTTTTGCTTTGACGCGCGCCGTCGGCAGCTCCTAAGCGACTCTCCCTCGCACGCATGCTCCGAAAATACGATTCCTTCAAAACGACTCTCTATTTACGAGCTAGGCCATCCTCCCTCTAGACGACATCCGCGCGTCCCATCCCCAACCCCCCGCCACCGGTCTTGTCCGTAGCTTTTGCAACCGGCAACGTAACGTACGTTTCTTCCAATTTACTCTGCTCTCTTGGCCGGCTCTAGGGACAAGGGACATGGGACGATCGGCCAATATGCCGGCCGGACCGCCAATTGCCGAACCGCCATTAATTACGCGTACGTTACAACGTATACCTGCTGCCTCCGCGCGTACATATACAAATACGCACGTCATAAATAATAATACATCCGCGCGGGGCCGTGCACGGACGCGTTTTTAACTGAGCAATCTCCATTCAAATGCTAATCGCAATATTTAATTCTCAACGATCCCTGAGCCCACCAACCCACCAACCCACCAACACCAACACCAATAACCAACACCAACACCAATAACCAAGGTACTTTAATGACCCGGCTTTTCCGAATGCGGAATTGCAAAATTTAATGCGGTGCTCTTGATGGCGAGGCGAATAACGACCTTTTGCATTAACGATTCGATTTGTTAAAAAGAATCAATAAAAATCTGCCTGCCGAGTAGGCAAACAAACAAAATCACTCGGTTAACGATAAAATGCTTATTGTCGGCGTCGGCGGCCGTGACGCCAGCTCCGCTATATCGCCATTCCTACTATTGTAATAGTTAAGCACGACTTTGTCATTACAATTAATTACCATTACTGACGTGAGGATATCGAAGGATAAAGATTCCTCTCACTTGGGCTAAGTCAACTCCAGCGATCCACCAACTGCAGCATTTCATCTAAAATCTCTCTCTCTCTCTCTCAATGTCGTTGATGGATTTAGACAGAGTCCTGAAGGAAGGGCCGACGATGCTTTGCAGTATTACAGGAGGCGCGAGCTGATCGGGAATTAATTTTGTATATATATATGTATATATAACTCGTGCTGAACGTGTGCGTTACGATACTGCTTGATACGATAAAAAGTCTTGTATCAACATTCGAATGAAAGATAAAAGAGTGAGAAACGAAAAGTCTTAAGATTAATATAAACGAGATGATCGTAGGAGGTAAAGAACGTTGGCGTTATATCCAATCCATCCTAATATAATCTCTCGATTATCCCATTAAACGGCAATAGTAACGTATTACGTTGGTAATGTTGCAGTTGGCAAGGTTTACTCAATACTTTACCGTCGCATTATGGAACTTGGAAGTTAACTTGCTGAACCGCGGGTCACGAATACGTATAGAAATTCATTTAACTAGGAAATACCCAGAAATAATCGTCCACGCAGTCCATCGTATGGGAATCCGGGAAGAATAATTGACTGAGAAGAAAAATCAATTACTTTCCTTACGATATACATATATATACATATATATATTCCCATTAGCAGCATTTAACGCTTAAAATCTACTAGATTCGTTACTACATATGAAATTCGTTATCTCTTAACGTATTCATTTCAAGAGAAACGTTGATTGTTTGTCTGTAATGTCCAGAAGAGTATTCGGTACTCCACGCGGTTGCTTATAAAATAAAAAATAATTCGACCAATAATTCGAGTACGAGTAAAGCGAAGGTCATCGGGCTCGCGACCGATACTTTTATCTATAATTAAATTAATTAATTCAAAGCCGTTGTAGGCCAGCCGCTGACCAACTTGTATGCGACGTATATATATATATATATGTATAAACGCGCAGGCAGGCGCGCACGCACACCTTCACGGGGATATAAGGCTTATGGTAAAGCACGTTAAATGTCGAAATGGCGTCGTATCTGAATAAAGAAACTCGCTTTTTTTAAATTTAATTCCAGTCATATAAATATGCATTTATAGCCGCCGAGCCTTAATATTTATATTTCGTAGCAGGCTAACTTTATGCGCGCGCGCGCGCACTTGATTTACGATATTTATGATTTTTAATTAGCCAATATTTATTAATGAGGAAAGTTTTTTTTAAAATGCAAATAGAGAATTATGCCGTTAGCGGCCAAACTTCTCGGCATTTTGAATTTAGGTGGGCGCGATGCATTTTCATTTGCCAAAATTACGACGTAAACCGTATTTACGGCACGTATTAGTCAACGAAAAATTGTATTTACGCGGCTTTACTTATACCGCGCAACAGCCTGGCCCTCCATCGCTAATTTATTACTCCGGAAACGGAAAAATAAAGGGAAAATAAAGGGACGGGTGCCGAGTAACGGAGGAATGTCAGCCATAGAATTTTTAAGGGATATTTAAGGGACTTAAATTAAAGAAACCTGCCGGTACTGGACTGTACCAACTGTACTGCCCTGCCGTAGCAGGTCTCTGCGCGTACTCTTACGCGTGCCATCCGCTATTGCGTGTAATGTCCCGCTGAGCGATGATGGGATGCCGTTTAGGATCGGGGCACGTTTATTGGGATATCGATGTCCGGTAGGTGGGTGGGGTGCGGGGTCATCCTCCGTAGCCGCCACCTCCACCGCTAAGGCAGAACGACAAAGATAACGAGGATGTAGGTTTTATGCGCTTCATTATGAAACTGTCGTAAGTCGTATTTCAGTACGGGGAGAGGAAGGAATATTCGTTATTCTCGCGTTATTCGTTTCTCAAGATAAACGTCGCCGATCAGCGAGTTCGCGAGAGGAGTGAAGGGGCGGCTAAGCCGAAGCCGAGGAGCACCGTACGCTCATTCCCTTCGTGTATTGCCCGCGTTGGGCCCTTCGCTCTCGACTGGCCGACACCCCGTCCGCGTCCAGGAAAACAATTAGAGCTCCGCCAAGATAAAAGTATTTAATGCACGCCTTAGAGGGGGTGGGGTGGGGTTGGGTTGGGTTGGGTGTAGGAGCGAACCGAGCCCGTCACTTGACGCATGAGTAATGGATCGTGTCAGAGCCGTGGCGGAGGCGGGGGCGGCGACGGCGGCGTCGACGGCGGCGTCGACGGCGGTATTAATAATACATAATCTAAAAATAAATAGGATTAACGGCAAGTGGCAATTGAAGCCGATGATTGAGGGGCCAATTAACAACCGCTTTCCAGGTCTCAATAAAAAGCCGGGGGGCCCCTACCGCGGGAGGGGCCCCCCGGGCACCGCGCCCCCTATATAGCGTTAACGTGGGCTTGGAAATATCATCCCCGACTAGGCCGAGGCCGCTACTCTTTCACACGGGTCTCTAATTGCCGTTGATTATCCTCATCGCGCTTGGCATCCGAGAACGAGCGATGCGCCGCGGATGCAAATGTATCCTCCGCGGAGCTGACTGACCGGCTCCGACTCCTCGGCTCGGATCCTCGATTGCTACGGCCACGGGTGCTGGCGCGGGTGCAATGCCATTAGCAGTGCCGTTCTCGAGACCGAGCATTTCGTCGGATTGTCACTCTTTGAGCGCGGGGTACTGCTGAGTAGTCGGAGCGCAGTCGGAGTAGGGGTAGGGGCAGCCGTAGACGTAGGCGTAGGCGTAGGCGTAGGCGTAGGGGGAGCGGGGGAGCGGGGGAACGGGGAGCGAGGAGCGAGGAGCGAGGAGTAGCCGATCCCGACAGTCGCGTCAACGCGTCCAAAGAGTTGAAGGGCGCGGGATGGGAGGGTGGCGGGGGTGGAAAGGCAGTCCCGGGTGATCGATCGGCGCCTAGCATGCCGACTAATGCAATTTTATTTCATTTGGCTCCGCGGGCCTAATTGGCGCTTTTGGCTGGCAGGCCTCGCACGGCCGATGATGTATTGGCCCGATTGCCCTCGCGCCCCCGCCGCCGCCACCTCCTCCCCCTCCTCGCAGCCCCGCACGACTTAGCCGTCGCAAACACGTTCAGGGCACGGCACGCGGAGGATTCTTAAGTTATTGTGTCGATCTCTGCTCCGCTCTGCTCTCCATCCAATCCATCCGTTCCCGTTGCCCTTTCGCGCCCCCCCCCCCCCCCCTGGCCGATCGATCTGCCGGGCTCGAAAATCTCGCTCGATAGATCACGATAGATCCCCGGGAGCGGGTAAAAGGCCACCTCGCCGGGGTATGCCGAGGCCAATATAAAAAAAAAAAAAAGAAAAAAAAAAAGAAAATAAAAAGCCGTTCGCACGGAATAAGTGAAATTATGCTTTAGCCCTTGTTTCCCCGGGTGATTCATGCCGTTGTTAAGCCCGACAGCTTTTTCTCTTTCTCCTTTTAATGCTCAAACGAATCGATCTCGCGTTGGCAACTTTTCTCTCTCTCTCCCCTCCCACGCCTCGTACCGCCCCTTCCCAATAACCCCAATAACGCGCCGATCCGGCTGACGCGGACGGCCCCCTCCCCCCCAATAGCCGACCGACCGGTGAGCCGAAATGTCGCCTTACACCGTGGCAACGCCGGCACACGTCGTCGTTATAATAATATTGAAAGCCGAGGAGAGCGCGGCCTCGCTTAAAAATTCATGAGAACGTTATCGCGTCCCCTCTCCTCCCATGCCACCCACCGCCACGCAATCTCCCCGGGCTCGACGGGCTCGACGGCTCCTCTTACGTTTAGCCCATTGTTACGGAAATGGCTTGGGATCCCTGACGTATGCCCGACGACAATAACGGCGACCTGGCGCAACGTCTCCGTCCGACGATGGCTCGGACAATTATTTTCAAAGGATTGGATTATTTTTTTTTTTTATATCCAGTGCTCCTCTGTGTTCCTATGGGGGTGGTACGGGTTTTAAGCGTATCCGCGTACGAGGCGAGCTCGCCAGCTGTAAACAAGAACTTTAAAATTTCAGATAAATATCATGATTTACTCGATCGATCGAGCCTCACGTGAGATCCTTCGAGGGGGGCTGTGCGGAAGCCCCTCCCACCACCCCGTCGACGTCGACGTCGAGCCCTTCCCCGCAACAACTCGAGCGACCGCAAGGACTGCAACAACGGCGGACATGTTAACGCGGGCAGCAACTCAACTCCCGAACAACTCGCACAAATTTACCAAATTTACCTCGCGCTCCGAAAGTTGCCAAGTTAAAGGTCTTCGGGGGTCGTTAGCGACGGAAAATAAATCCGTAGATAGAGTGCGACTCCTCGCCCTCCCGTCCCCGTCGAGGCGATAACTTCGTGGCTCTCGGGGTTGGGCGAGGGGAGGAGAGAACGATCTTACCCCCGCGCACATTGTTATTCGTTAGTATTAGCGCTTGCTATCGTTATCGCGATTACGATCGTCGTCGTCGTCGTCGTCGTCGTTGTTGTTATTGTTGTTGTTATTGCTGCTGACGTGGTTGTCGTTGCGGGCGCATCGACCGCGATCGCTCAAACTCGTTAAAACTTTCGGCATTGCCGACTTCGAGCGGCATTCTCCGCCTCGTTACCCCCCCCCCCGGCCATCTGTATCTGCATTTCTTTCGTCGCTTACGCCCCCGCACCGCCACCTTTTCCTTGGCCCCGATAACCCCCGGATTCCCTCCGCCCCCCAAGCGCTTCGTTATTTTTCCACTCGCACCGATACGCGAGCCACCCCGGCTCGACCCCTTATTCGCTCCCTCCTCTCGCTCGCTTTGCCCGCGACTACGAGCGACTACGAGCGACTACGAGCGACTACGGCGACGGTTCGCGGGTGCACCGAGGGGCGGGCGGAGGGGGGCTCCCGAGTTCAAAGCACACGTTATATCGGTAAGCCTTTGCTGTAAAACCGCCCCTGGCTGCTGATCATCAACCATTTTTTTAGCGAAATTTTCGGGCATCAACCCCGTACGACCGGCAATGTAAGCTTACCGGTAAGGTAAGGGTGAGACGCGGGTGAGCGGTGAACGGGGAGCGCTACGTCTCCGCTCGAGCGGAATTTAGAATTGATCCGATATAACGGGCTTGACGGCCCAGCCAGTGGTACTCCTCTGTGCTCTGTCTAAAGAATAATCGTCGGGCCCAAGCACTTAGGAGGACGACGACTCATCCCCAGGCCGATTTTTTAAGGGCTGCGCGAGGGAAGGGCTGCCGATTCTCTGGCCCGCAAGCCGATGGTTGGATGGCCGAACAATGGATCCAAGATGGATCCGAGCGAGGCAATAACCGGGCAGAGGTGGGCCAAGGTGAGCCAAATGTGAACCATGTACGGCTCCGAGCTACTACGTCAAGGCTCGACGTCAGGGGCGGGGTTCTGATGCGTTAATCGTCCTTCCCTTCGTTTGCCCCTCGTGCCGCATCTTACCGAGGATTGGGGCGGGGGGGGGGGGGGAGCGCGAGGCGGCGCCCGCCAAGGATATAAATACAGAGGGGCGGAGGAAAGGTGGCGGCCGATAGGGCTGCCGAGTGAGTTTGAAAAACGCAGAGGCCGAAATAAGAAAGAATAAAAAAAGGGGTGGTGGGGTGGGGTGGGGTGGGGGGGCCGGGAGCGGGGAAGATGGGCAGCCGCCGCGAGGTTGTGGCCCGTCTAGGCGGCGGATGGCGATGACGAGGAGGGGGCGGGGGGATCGGGGGTAGGTGACGGGCGAGAGCTCGCGGAATGCATGGATATTTCGGAGTCATGCAATTCAACAATAAAACTTCGTCGAGTTCTGCAGCTGGTGAAGCCTCCCCGTTCTCCACCCCGCCCAAAAAACCCCCGTCCCCATACCTCCGCCCCTTTACCTTCCGCCGGCGGTTTCACAGTTATTTACGATTTGATTCGCCTTATCTCTACCCATCCCCCCCGTCGGAGCCCTCCCGCTCCCTCTCCCGCTCCCACCCTTAGCGGGGCCGATGGTCTCGAGCCCCGAAGCCCCGAAAGCGCCTTCGGCCCCCGGCAAAATAGACGGCAGAAGCTCCGAGTCCGGCACTCGATTCGCCCTCTTCTTCGCTACGTTTTCGCCGAGCACGTCCCACGCTCGTCCTCTTCCTCACCCCTCCGCTACCTCGCCACTCTCGCGCCCCTGACGCCGCCTCTCTGCGCGGCGCAACGTTCGTTATTACCGCGAGCGAAGCGGCCCCCCCCCTACCCCCCTGATTTATCGACGCGGATTAAACATTCGCCACTGAGCGCACGTCCAACCGACCCGACGGAGCGATTTGTTTTTCCGGCCTCGGGGGCAGAGACAGAGACAGAGACAGAGGTGACCGGGTGGTGGACAGGGAGCCACGAGCCGCCGCCACGAGCCGCCACCACCACCGCCTCCCAACTACGACGACGACGACGACGACGACGACGACATGGAGGAGGATCGATTCGTCCGACTCTCTCTCTCTATCTCTCTCTCTCTCTCTCTCTATATCGTTTAAACCGCCGCTTCCTTTAGCGATGCGATGTTTAACTCCTCCCTGACGTACACGAACGCGATCCGCGATTTCAACCCCTAAATGCGGCTCCTTACTCCTTTCCTTTCCATCTCCTTGCCACGACCACCGCCACCGGCTACTTTTTTCCCTCCCTCGCAGATCAACCAACTCGACATAATTCTTTCCTTTCGTTTGCCCGGCCCTCCTTAAATTTACTTTGGAATACGGGATTCCCCGATATTTCTTTCCCAACTACACATTACTTAGATTGCCATAATGTAATTTCGGATATTAAAGAACAATTTTTACCCCGAAATTAGCCAGTAAATTTGAATAAGTATTCGTATTCTTTTGCGAGCCTTGCTAATTCATGTATTTTTTTTCTTTTTCCCCCCTCTTACAATACATTACCCTCGGCCACTTATTCCGTCCTTCCGAACCATTTCTTTTATTCCTCCGACGCTTAATCGCATCACTTATCATATCGCCATGAGATCTCGGCCTTCTGATTCCGAGCCTCTCAATAAGAATATTCTTACACGCGCACACACGAATATAATATACCCCCTCCATTCGTTATTTTCAAATTAAATAACTCAATGGCTAACGTTTGTTTGACGTTGGCCTCAAAAACCATCGGTCGGCCAACTCCTTTTTCTTCTTATTATTATTATTATCCGGGTCGTTGGGGTTATTGATATTATTTTACATAATCTCGCGATGTCGTCGTCGTCGTCGTTGTTGTTATTCTTATTCTTATTATAACAATTTAAGCGGGCGTAAGGAAAAGTTTTGTACAAATCGTCGGCCGCTCCGACTTATAAATCACACTTTAATTTCGTACGACTATTATTATTATTATTATTATTACACTATTATTGCAATTCCATCGTAAAAATACGTTTGGCCGATCGAGGCATTTCTTGTCGAGCAATTCAAGTCGGGGGGGGGAGAAACTCTGGGGGCCAATTTGAAAGAGTTTTTTTGTTTTAAACGCCGATCGAAGGGCGCAGCTAAATTGCAAGTTCGATCAGCAGTAGCGTTGGGCAGGGGTCGGGGTCGGGGGTGGATAAGAAGCGGATTAACGGCGGGGACGTTATACGGACTCACGCGATACATTGGGGATTCGATGCCCACCCCCCCCCGGATGCCCTTTTAAAGTAATTAAAAATAAAGTAAATAACGCGTCGCGTGCTTTATAACTTGCCCGTGACGATAAATCGATGATAAATCGATGATAAATCGATGATAAATCGATATCGCTAGACCAATAATACGGAAAAGTTTTTACCTTTGATTCCGCGTCGCTCATCGTCATCGTGTCGTTAAAGAGCACGTGGTCGGCGGCGTAGGCAGCGGCTATCTACTATGCCTCCTTTTTTTTTTTTTTAAAGACCGACGAAACGATTACTCGTCGTTTATTGTTGTCGTTTGCTCTTTTTCCGCGCGCTCCGTCCCACACGTCCCACACGCGAGGGCATTTCTCAAGCGAACGGCAATATCCAATAAAGATATACCAAATAGAAGAGAGGAAAGCCAATCAGAATGCGCGCGAATTTGTAATCTCGGTATTAATAAGAATTTCTTTTTTTTTTTATATATCGCGCCGTTACCAGCGGCCGAGGATGCATTAAAACTTTTGTTATTAATGTCGATATGAAAATCGAAGAAATACGGACTCGACTCGGTGGGTGGAATTGCGTTGGCAGGTCGTGTTGCCTCGGCTTCTGCCTATCGGCAGTGCAGTGTCAATATTAATGGGATCGCGGCTTTATTGCAGATCCCCACGAGAATGTTATTGGGAATTTAATAACCGTCAGACGATGAGGATAAGATCCTCGCGGTCCTCGTTCCGTACCCCCTTTTTCTTTCTTTAATTAGAAGATGAATAAGTATTCGCTCGTTTCGCATTTATTGTGGATTTGTTGTGGTTGAATGTTATTATTACGTCGTGGGGCGTGAAAATATTTTTCACCGACGTAAGATTAACGTAAAACGTAATTAACTGGCTTATCTCTCTCTCTCTCTCTGGCCCCCGACTAAGTATTGGAAAGAAGTTCGCGTGCCCGTAGCCGTAAATAGAGAGAAGGAAGATTATTTGAGTAATTAGGTCCCCGGGAGCTAATTAGCTGCGATTCAATGGGAATGTAGGGTAATTAAGGGGAAGGGGGGGGCTGGAGGGAGTAGTGAGGCGAGAGCTCGTGATCCGTGATTGGACAATGAATGCACGTCGATGGCTTTAATACCGGATATTCTATGGGGATGGAGAAGCGGCTCGGGATATCGGGGACATGGGGGGGGGGGGTATCGAGCTAGCTTTTGAATAGGAGGCTCGCCGCCTCGGAGACGAGGCTTTACCCGCCAGCTCGAGTTATAACGATAATAAATGTAGACAGACCGACGAATCCGGGGCCCGTCAATGGAGTCAACTTGCCTTGTGTACACGTACACGTACACGTACACGTACACCCGAATAACCAAGCCCCGTCCGGGCTCGTCCCATTCACCGGAGCCTCCGCGACGCTGATATTTCCCATATAGAGCCGGTAATTGAATGCAGAGACACAGAGAGTGTCAGGCCAAGACGCAAGACGACGACGACGACGACGACGACGACGACGTTCAAGACGAAGGTTATTATTATTGGGGTTATTGGTAAGACATGTGCGGAAACGTCCAGTCGCGCGGGCCCTTTCCCGTAAAAATAACCCGCGACAATTGTATTATTAAAGATGCTGGAGGTAACCGGTGAAGGAGAATTATTCCCCAGCCGCGGGTAAAGCAAAGGGGGCGGAGGGAGGAAGAATGAGGTGACGAGTCGATGCCGGGCTTAATGGGAAATCGTCTCAGATGATTAGAGGGCACGGGGGGGGGGTTAGAGAGACAATTTTCCGGCAAGGAAACGAGGCGGGATTAAATGTGCCGGGTGGGGTTATTTGGGGCGGGGAGGGGTTACGGGGAGATTCGGGGAGTGGCGTCAGACGCAGAAACAAGCGGGAGCCGCTCGGCGCGGCTGTCAGGGCTTTTGCTATCAGTTGGCCCTGGCAGGGAAGCCCTACCACCACCTATCCGTCCATACAATTACAATGCCGTGATATTAATTATGCGATATTACGATAAGATGCGAACAATAAGCCCCTATTGAATGACGCCGAGAGCGATCCTCCCACGGTGGTGGCGGCGGCGGGGCGGGGGAGAGAGCTTCCGCGCCTCGGGCTCGTTCCAAGAGGATGTCACCGGGAACGTCGGAGGAAAAGTCGGCGGAAAAGTCACTTAGCCGTCTCCAGGCTATGAGGGACGGGGCGGGAAGGGCAGGGGTAGACCGCCAGTGGACGTTAACCGACGCGCTCCCGGTGTCGGGATAGAAAGCTCCCCCTCCCCCGCCCAGCTCGCTTCCAATTCCAATTGAAATAAGACAATTGATTCGTCGCCGTGGGTGGCCGCCGGGTTACTTGCCCCGGGTACAAAGAGCTTTTCTTGGAGCTTTCGCACAAGGAGGCCGAGTCTCGCCATCCAGGGTAGATGTTCAATGAGAATTAGTGGACGGAGACGTCGATCCCAGACGACGATACAAATCACGTTAGGGCATGTTAGGAGCCGATGTTCTTGCGGAGCCGGTCCAAGTAGCCGGCTCCCGGCGGTACAAGCTCACCCCGTCGTAGGGTGGACCGGGCGACCGAGGTGCCGGCCTCGGGGGGCGGTCGAAGAATAGGAAAGGGTTCCGGGGGTTCCGGGGGTTCGGTGCTCGAGACAACAGTCCTGTGGGGTGGTGGTGGTGGTGGTGGTGATGGGGATCGATCGCCGACGATGGTCTCGGCGATGGTCTTGGCGATGGCGTAGCCCATTACACGTACACGCAGCCGCACTCGGTCGGAAGCTCCGTCGGGGCGAGGTGGCGAGGTGGGAGAGGCTTCGTAATTACCCGGGACGGACCCGAGGATAAGGATTCCGCGGATAGCTTTACGACTCTTGAACTCAAAGATTTACGGCGTGGCGGGTACAAGGAGGGAGCTTCGAGTATCCGAGGACTGGCCTTAAGAGCCGGGGAGCTAATGCTCCTTCGGCCTCGCTTTTGGTCACTCACTTCAAAGATCGGCTCCAGTTGCCGGACCGGGCAAAAGCCTCTTATATCCGTGATTAATGAAATTCCATGATTAATTTATGTCGCGCATATTCTTAGGGATCCGGGGGATCCGGGGGATCTTTTATTAGCCCGGGAAGTGGCGTGGCGTGGCGTGGCGTGGCGTGTTGCGCAGCCCGTTCACTCGAGACTCCGTGCGGCAATAATAAATTAATCAAAAGCATATTATTTCGAGATATCTTCCCTATTAGACGTCGGGGCGTAGGTAGGTGAAGAGCCCCGAGGTTCTTGCCGCGGATGGCGAGGGGGCGGCAGGGAGGTAGTGGGAGGTAGTGGGTGGTAGTGGGAGACGGTATGGGCCGTGGGGGGGTGGATGGGCGTAGGGGGGCGTAGGGGGCCTAGGAGTCCGAGTGCCGGAGACGGGCTGACGGATGGGATCTCCTGTTATTGCCATTGGATCTCGAGACTCCGTCCTCCTCCTCCTCGTCGTCGTCGTCGTCGTCGTCGTTACAAAGACTTTCTTCCCTCCCCGGTCTATGGCGCCGCTTACGCGGCCTGGCGTATGCTTGATGGCCGTGGCGACGACGGTGACCCCGGATCGCTGGTTCGGCGACCGCGTGGACGCCCAAGATCGTTGATTACAAACAAACTCGAGGGTCCCGCCTCCTTCACGACATCTGAAGGTCACCGTAAGACGTTAGGCTCGTCGCGTGGAAGAGCCGTCGGGAGCCCGAGTCGCTTCTCATCTCCGGTCACGTTAAAATTTCTGAGCCTCCGCGTGTCGGGGGGCTTTTAATCGCTTAGGCCATTAATCGATAGGGAACTTGTGATTTCGAGGTGCTTATCTCCGGGTAGATAAGAGGTAAATACGGACGGTATACGTTATGACGGCTCCGTCGCCGATGGAGATTTACAGCGATATTCCCGTTGGCTTTTATACCCCAACGATACAAAGGGCGGGGCGTGGGTGGTGGTGGAGAAGGTCGAACGGCGGTACGGGACGGGGAGGGACGGGACGGGACGGGGAGGGACGGAGGGGACTCGAAATGCAAACAAGAGAGCCGTTTTACTTATCCGGGGAAAAGATATTCGGAAACGGCAAAACTCTCGACTCTTGCCATTCTTCCCGGCTTCGAAGACGAATTCCACTCTCGGCTAGAGATCTCTTATGCCCCAGCATCTCCGAGGGATCTCTAATTCGATCTGAGACGGGGCGGACCGAGATCAGCTTTACTGTTTGCGTAACTCTGGATGCTTTGCATTCTCGGATCCCCGTTGAGTTTTCGCCGACGTATATACCGGGCTCGATCGCATCGTCCCCTCATCCACTCGACCCGTCCCACTCCTCGCCCTCCAAACCCTCCAACCCCCCCACACCCGCCCTTACTACGTACAGCCCTTATTACGGCACCCCGGCCCATCAGCGCACCGGCAGGCCTCTCGGCCAACTTGTCATTCACAATCGAAATCCGCTGTTTACTCGAGACTAGCGGGAGGAATCGGTCGCATTCCTAAGATGTTCGCCCTTATTTTCCCCTTCGTCACCCCCCTTCGTCACCCCCTTCATCCCCGGCCAGGAACCAACACGCCGCCTATTCCTTCGTCCCGTCTTTTCCTGCCTTGCCCGTATCCTCTCGGGATCCTGCCGCCACTCACTGACACTCTGACACTGCCCGCCAGAATTGAAATTCTTCTGACCGCTGTCCGTGCGCATCACGTCCGCACCCGGGCGCTATTGAAAATACCTATTTGGCACGGACCGGAGCGACGATACGAGTCAAACGATACTCGCGTGTACAATAGTAATCGCGGCGTACACGTAGCCCCCGGCTTTTCCATTGATCTGGGCGAGCTGACGCCCCTCCCGTACGTACTCGCTTAATCGGATCTTACCCCCACACCCCCACCCTCCGCAAGCGAATGAACGAGGAACGTGGTTGACGGGGGTTGGGTGACGGGGGCGGGAGAGAGAGAGAGAGAGAGAGAGAGAGAGAGAGAAAAATGGCAGAAGATGAAAAATCACGGGAGTAGCGAGCGAATACTTAATGGGTGCCGAGGTAGGAAGCAAGCGGTTACCTTGCGTAAGCATTTATCTTGCCAATTGCGCGCAACGAACACACGCGAAAGGTCCACATTCCTGTTTATTCAAATGCATTTCAATCCTCTGGCTTTTTATTATCTTTCAATTACGCTTTAATAAATAAGTTTTATTATCATCAGCGCGGAGTATCTCCGCTCTCTCTCTCCGCTCTCTCTCCGCTCTCTCTCCGCTCTCTCGCCCCGTTACATTCAACACTTAATGATAAAATAATGTTTGGCAACCACTGCCTTTATTATCAATCTTTCTTTTATATTTTTTTTTCTCTTTTTTTTTGTTTTTATCGTATTCTATTCTATTGTTGCGGTGAAGCTCGGCTTTTTTCGTTCGGAATAGTCTCTCGCGTATCCGCGTGGCTCTTCGTTAACGTTTAACGTTCAAATCGCAACGCAATACAGGAAAGAAGATCTTCGTTATAGATCCTTTGCACTGACGTATCTCCGTTGGCTTGCCCGTAATTTTTACCTCCGCCCTTCTCTCCCTTCGCAATTCAACAGCAAAAATTAACAAAACGCAGGCGCTTCATTGTCGGTCGATTTCGAATACGTTGAATTTTTTAATATCCCCCCGGGGGGGGGGGTGAGCGTATTGCTCCAACGGTTAATGGGCGAACCGCGGACAGCGATCGGCATCTACATAACCATTGCTACTAATACATTTAATAC